>FXXK01001376.1:13830-24370 GCA_900184695.1 Betula pendula
TTTTTCTATTTTCAAGAACGGCTTTTGAAATACACTTTACATTCTTTTCTTAATTTTGAAGAATGACTATTTTTTATTCTTTCTTTGTTTTGAAGAATGGGTTGTGCAGAATTGGGAATCGTGGGAATATTACAAGAATTTTGGTTTTTAGCGACGACTTTAATAGCGATGACAAAAAAATCGTTGCTGATAACTTGTTATCCGTGACGACATTTCGTTGTTGTCGCTAATAATCAGCTATCCCTAAGAACATTCTATAACCATCGTAAATAATTTAAAAATTGTTGATAATAACAACAACAATTAGGTCGTCGCGAATGTGTCGTCATGAATACATGTGTTGGAAGTTTTTTGTAATGACATATTACTTTTACCAACAACAAAGGTGATCGTTAAAAGTAAAACAAATTTGTAATGAATGTAATCGTCACGAATAAGTATATATCCATGATAACTGGATAATGTCATCGCGGATTCTATATAAAAGGGCCTTTATTTAATATTTATTGATGACGATATAATAATGTTGTCACGGATACAATACTTAAATTACAAAGAATGACATTTACATATCTAGGCCGACATGATAATTTGATCGCAAATATCATACTTAAATTAAAAAAAAAAAGACCTTTATTTAATATATATCTGTAAAAATAAATAAAATAAAAAGAAACCAAAAAAAGCATATATGCGACCATGCGAATTTATCGTTGCAGATATGCTTAAGTATCTGCGACGACATTCTACTGTCGTCGACGATATGTTCTGATTAGTATATGGTAAAACGTAAAAGCGCTCCTGATTAAGTTATTGAAACACAGTAAAAAACTCACTCTCACCCATATCGACAACACGGACTGAGAGAGCGAAGGAGTGGAGAGGAAGTGAAAATGAGCGAGGACGCCAAGATCAGGAGCATCGCGGGAGCTCTGACGGTGATGCCGCCGATCTCCGACGACCAGAAGCCCTTGTCGGCGGCAGCCACCTCTCCTCACCGGCAAGCGCGTCATTGTCAAGAGTGCCGACATGCTCCCGGAGATACAGGAAGGTCCAATTTCATTTAGGTCCATTTGTACAGATTATTTCTTGTTGTTGCGTTCACAAAATTTCGAATTATCACTTAAATGCATTGTTCATCCTTCATTTCATCTCTGGGTTCGATTCCTCACTTGTAAATCCAGCTAAAGAAGCATCGAAGACTAGGGTTGTTAATTATAAGGTCAATTATGGCAAATCTTAGAACTCAACCGGCCATATCTTAATTTACCTTGAGTAAAATGTCAATTAGCTTTTTAATTTACCTTTTCAAGGCAGAAGAATAAGGTCCACAAAACTTCCTGATTGAAAATGTGTTTCCTCCTGTCAAGGATCGACCACTGCGGAACGCGAACATGTACTGTAAAATTTAATGAAGAACTATATCATAAGAATGTTAGCACTTATTATCATGTTCCTGTTTCTATATATAACGTATTTGAGTACCATAAGAATGCTACTAATCACAGCACGAGCATCGAAGATGTAAGTTTTGAATTCTGGAAAATTTTTGTTTGTGTTTTGTTTCTAATTGCATGTCCTGGAGATTTTAGTTTTTATTTTTTTGGCTCTCAAATACTAAGATTTGATCCGTTACTGTTGAAATTCTCCGTGAACATGCTGTTTGCATTGCTTGTATTCTATGGAATCGTGTGGCTACATAACTTGCTCTGTTTTCACATTGGTGTTAAGGCTCGGAGTCCCTGTGACCTGCAGGCTTAGATAAATATGGACTCTTGTTGTGCCTTGAACATGGGTTGGGACTTGGAAAAATACAGACTTCAAAATTCATATAACAAACTCTTCAATTATTAATCTCTTTAGCAATTCTTGGTTTTTGTGGGTATTGATACTACTGCCTAGTGAAAAATAAAGGTAACTATAAACTTCCTATATCTTGTTTCTGGGAAGTGATCTTAGTCTGCTTGTGCTTTTGGTCTTGTCTCTACAACCATTTTCAACTTGTGACAGGATGCTTAGTTGATTTGTTCACAGAACATCAAAAGGAACTTATTTCGTGTTGTTTCACTGTGATAATATGATATAATCTGTGATCTGATGGCTTCTTAAAACTTTTTATTTTGTATGTATATGTGATTAGAAAATTTGAATTGTTGTAAATCTCCTACCCTTATACATGTCTGTTTTTAGTTGCATGTTATGTATTTCTACCATTATGGGGCTTCAATATTGCAAACCTACCTCCAAAGCCTGTACTGGATGTCATGTGAAGTCACTGATGGTATTGGTTGTTAGAGTTGCTGTTTTCCCTTGTTGGGTGATAAATTCCTTTTTCTATTTCTTTGTTTGTGTGTGTTTTATGTAGTCTTACAATAGTGTGGTTTTCCTATAAATTTTTATAGTGCTTGAGTATTGCGAACCTACGTCCAATGCCCTATAAGAATGCGATTTTCACGTGAAGTTCCTTGGCAACAGACTTCTAGTTGCATTGATGGCATTTGTTATGATTCGTCTATAATCTACTTGAGCTAATGGATGTTGAGTGGACATACATTAAAATTACTTTTTTCCCTTGCTATCTGATGCATTCATTTTGTAAATTTAATGGTACTATTTATTAATCTATTTGTCCATTTTACCATGTCTGTAGTCAGCAACTCCAGTACAAACTCCATCAAAATCGGGTCCATGGAGAAAGGCAAGTCTCATAATTTGCAGTAGTTGTATATTTGGTTGCCTGTGGGGAATTCTAAAGCATATATTTAGATCTTTATATTCTTTTGGTGTTTTAAGTTCTCTGTATTATTCTCGGTCAAAGGCCTATAAAAATGCAAGAAGTTTTAGCAATTCGTTTTTTTATTTGGGAAGTAGTTTTTATCTACTTAACTCGATTAATGCTTAATCCTTTGTGGCTTGTCCTGCCACCATTGTTGTAGTGAAATAATAGTAGGAGCATGGCATATTGATTTCAATTCGAATCATTGAAATACACTTTTAAACGCCATAAACACAATTAACAGAACTTTCAAATCAAACACAACTCTCATCCAAGACACAACAAAATCAAAGTTCTTCACTTAGACTCCATGTAAAACTTAAACAAAACTCAACTAAAACTTCATCAACACAAACTCAAAACTCAAACTCAAAACGATTTAGAAATTTTAGCTCCAAAGCTGTTGACTCCGGATGCCTCTTCAAACTCCCTTCCTCCTGCCTCCCCCTGTCTCTCTCATCTCCTCACGAATGGAAATGAATATTTCTTCCTTCGTTCCTACATTTTAAATCTTGATTTTACGTAGGTCGTTCATCTTTTCAACGTGAGACATAGGGTGTTATTTAAGAATTCAATTTTATTTTTGGTAGATTTGAGACAGACTCGTTAAAACTTTTCGTCAAATAAATAACAAATGGTTGTTCTCTTTTGGATTTACCTGTTTGAACAAACAAACAAAGAGAGCATAAAAGAAATTTAGAATTACTTCGTCATGTTTGTTCTCTTTTGAAGATGATGCCAGATTGATTATTCAAATATGTACCTTTTCAGCAATAATTATTATTATTAATTTATTTTTTTTCAAATTTTCTTGAGAAAGTGCTCTAGAAATGGATCATAAAGTAATCATCATTATCAAAGGTTATCTAACCCAAATTCTCTACCCAGCGAAAAATCTTAACTATTAGTACAAAGCTATGTCAATTTTTATTCTATTGTATGTATTCATAAAGATTTATTTTGTTTTACTTTAAAAACCTAAATAATTGAGCTTATATATCAACCACAACTAAAATGGGGGGCATTCGTTGTTGGGTTCTTGGAAAATGAGAAATAATTTTGTATTTATCTTAAAAGTTAAAAAAATTGCAAGGTTGATTCATTAATTGTAATTGATTGCAGCTCAGAAGAGATTGGATTTTAAGAAAAAGTGTGCGAGGAAAAATGTTCAATGTCTGAAATCTTAAAACTCGTATATCCATTGGATGCAGAAATATCTACTAAAGAGTCCTGGTGAAATATTATGTTCTTCGTTTTGAAAATAAAAAACCTACAATTTAATTATGTTTTCATACAATTAAAATATGTAATGAAAATTATATATATTCATAAACAATTAATTTAATTAAGCAACTTAAATATAAAAGCTTAATCAATATTAAAGTTTGATTAAAAACCTGAAACTTTTTAAGAAATGAAAATTGTTATAAAGCAATGACCTAAATTGTTGAGGGCTTGAAGGAAAAAAAAATTGAAAGAACAACTGATCTATTCAGGCCTATACTTTAGGTTTTTTTTTTTTTTTTTTTTTACATTGCCACCGACACGCTTATGCGTTAAAAGAAAGAAGCGGTAGTTATAACTTATAACCTTACTGTCGGTCCACAAAAAGTCAAACAAACCAAAATTATTTAAACGGTGCATTTAATAAAAGGATTCTGAAACGCTGTCACTGTGCCAGAAAAAATTCTAGACGTCTTGGCACTACTTGGGTCATTTTGCCCTGATTTCTGATGAGTGGATGTCAATTGCCCCTGATCCACAGTTGAGCGTGGACAATCGGGTCATCCGAGGGATTTTCTATTGCGGTAAGGAAATTTTTTGGAGGTTGAGGGGGGGCGTTTGACTCCTCTCGACCCCCCTCCCTCCACCCCTAATTGATATGATGTAGTAGTGCTTATTAGCTCTTGGATGAGCTACTCTCCCAAAAAAAAAAAAAGGACCGTTGATTACTGTCACATCAGCACAATAAAATTGAGATAAAATGAGGACAAAATGAGTATGTAGTATTTTGCATTTCTCTTATTAATTTCCCTATTATAACAAAACCTAAATTATTGCCAACTGCTAAACCCTCTCTTACACTTAGATCATCTTGAAATTGAGACGGAATCACAATTCGATCATCTTACTCTCCATTCCTTAACTTGGATATTGATATTAAGAACTCACTAATTAAGCGGCGAAATAACCTCACTTAACACGTTGATAATTTGCAGTGTTGATTATACGTGCAGACAATGAAACAAAAGGATTTAAGCAACTTGGGGGCAAAAGAAAATTCGAGTTATCTAGTTGTCTATTGCTACTAGGGTGTAAATGTTATAAATAGCCCCAACCTCCATGCACATTTAGATAATTAAATGTTAACACGTGTAAATGTTATACATAGCCCTAAAGTGGTTGTCTAAGTGAAGCTATTACTAGTATTATAAAAAAGGTTTTTATAATAAAGATCCAAAAACAATTTTTCCACAACATACAAAGAAACAAAAGGATTTAAGCAACTTTGGGGCAAAAGAAAATTCGAGTGGATAGTTATCTAGTTGTCTATTGCTATTAGGGTGTAAATGATCGATCCCCTTGGGTTAGGTATGTCGGTTGGGCTTTTTAAATGTGGTTGCTTGCAGTAAAGCAAAAACATGATTTCAGTAATGCTGCATAAATGAGAATCAACAAAAGACTTAACATGTTATTTTGTTTTTTCTCAATAAAATGATCCCAAAACATATTACCTGAAAAGAGATTAAACAATAAAACAAAGATTTGTACATATGTGCTTTCCCTATCCTTTAACGAAAGAAGTATGAGAGGAGAGGATGGCAGAGTGAGAGAATGAGAAATCCAAGTGGTGAATGGAGATCATAGAGAAAGAGAGAATGATGAACAGCCAAACAGGGGAGGGGGAGGACAGCAACGTCGTAACCAAGAGGCTGTGACTGTGAGATTTTTATTTTTTTTTTTCTTTTAGTTTAAGACGAACAGTGACTCAACAACTTTTGTCTTCATCTCAAAACTAATTATTTATATCTTTCTAGAGAAAAAGAAGAAAGCAAAAACACAAATAGAATTAACTCTCTCCATAGTTTGTTGTAAAAAACCAAAAGTATTAATCACAAAGCATAATATTGCTGGAAATTTTAGTTAGCAGAAAATTGCATTGAGTAAGACATTCGAGAAATTTTTTGTTTGATGCGAAAACTTTTAACTTCAATAAATACTCCAGACTCCCATCATTCTTTTGTCATGCATTTTGCATGATGCAAGACGACTTGCAAACAATATATTGTCTTTGTCAGTGAAAACATAATTTGTCAATTGAACACACTAACCAAACTTGTATTTGATTAGTTTGAGACAATATATTATCTTTGTCAGTGACCTCAAAAACTTGTCTTGACCTCTTCTACTTTTTTTTTTAATCTTTTTTTCTTTTTCATGTACTCCTCTTCTTTGCATATTGAAATCTAAGACTTAAAATATGACATCCATGGCTCACACTAATAACAAAATAACAAGATTGTCCACATGCTCAACTAAGTAAATAGGTGGCCAACTGACCATGAGAAACGAGGATAGAGGGAAAATTGGATTATTTATTAATTAGCTCTTAATTTGAAGTTTTGGTTAGTTTATTGGATAACTGTTCACTTGTATGTAGGATTCTTTTAAACTACATTATTTTTTGTTTTGAAGAATAATGTATGGTTGTTCATATTGTGCCAGGTGCAATACCACGTGAAATTGGTAATCTACAAAACCTCGAGATCTTGTCTATGGGTTTCAACAGCTTTATTGGTCCAATTCCATTTCAGATCTTTAATATCTCAACAATAAGACTAATTGGAATGTATTTCAATAACCTCTCAGGCCACTTCCATCCAATGTAGGCCTCTTCCTTCCAAATCTTGAGGGTCTTTATCTTGCAGGGAATGAGTTGAGTGGAACAATACCTAGCTCTATCTCCAATGCTTCAAAACTCACTATACAGATGTGAGCTTAAACTCATTCTCAGGCTTAATTCCTTAATCACTTGGTAATTTAAGGCTCCTCCAGGACCTTGACGTATCAAGCAATAATTTGACCATTGAATCTTCTACTCCAGAGTTCAACTTTTTCTCTTCTTGGTCAAATTTGGCATATCTAAGAGTTTTAATATTCGCAGATAATCCACTGAATGACATCCTTCCTAGTTCCATTGGAAATCTCTCAACTTCTCTTCAAGAACTTCGTATATATAATTGCAATATTAAGGGCAACATTCCTAGAGAGATAGGCAATTTAAGCAACTTGATCAAATTGGAGCTACAGAACAATAAAATTTTCTGGACCTATTCCAACTACAGTGGAAAGATTAAACAATCTTCAAGGCTTATTTCTTCAAAATAATAGACTAATAGGTCCCATCCCATCGGATCTTTGTCATTTAGAGAGCTTGTTTGAATTGAATTTAGGTGGTAATGAGCTTTCTGGACCTATTCCTGCATGCATGAATAATCTCACTTTTTTAAGACATCTTCACTTGTACTCCAACAACTTAAGTTCCATGATTCCCTTGAGCTTGTGGAGCCTTACATATATGTTGGAGGTCCACCTGTCATCAAATTCTCTAAGTGGCCCTCTCTCATTCAAGATTGGAAATTTGAAGGTCTTAAGAGTATTAGATTTATCAAGAAATCAACTATTTGGTGGTATCCCAACAACAATTGGTGGCCTCAAAGATATAGCTAATCTCTCCTTGGCGGACAATCGACTAAAAGGCTCAATTCCTAAATCATTTGGTGAACTGGTAAGCTTGGAATTCTTGGATCTTTCTAGTAACAATTTATTCGGAGAGATTCCCATATCCTTAGAAGCACTTTCATACCTCAAATATCTAAATATCTCTTTCAATAGAATACAAGGAAAAATTCTTGTAATCATGTCATCTACATACAACAGAAGTAGAATGGTGCCTCAGTCTGTGCGACAAAGAAATAAAGCTGAATCATAGGAGTTGATGGAGTAGCCAAGGCGAGAGACAGTGGTGCTAAATTTAGCAAACTATGCTCGAGGAGCTTGCTTAAGTCCATAGAGATCTCGACGAAGATGACAAACCTTGTTTGGAGGATGAGAGAGTCCAAGAGGTGGCTGCATATAGACTTCTTCATCCAGATCGCCATGAAGGAAGGCATTTTTTACATCCATTTGAAAAAGTGACCAATGGCGAGAGGCTGCAGCAGCCAGCAAAGCACGCACAGAAGAGAGGTCAGCAACATGAGCAGAGGTCTCCTCATAGTCCACACCGTATTCCTGAGTAAAACTTCGAGCCACAAGTCAAGCCTTGTACCTGTCAACAGTACCATCGGAACAAGTCTTAATTTTGTAGACCCACGTACACTCAACAACAGACTTTCCTAGAGGTAAGTCAACTAGATCTCATGTATTATTCTTGTGTAAAGCATCAAGTTCCTCTTTCATCGCAACCTCCCAAAGAGGGTTAGTGGAGGCCTCACGAAAAGAGTGAGGTTATGTAAAGTAGCTAAGGCATGAAAGCAATGAAAGTCTGGAGATGGGATAGGAGAGATCTTACTCGAGTGGATCAACGAAGGTCATATGGTGGCGGATGAGCAAGAGCCTCGGACTGAACAGGACCTGGGGCGCGAGCGGAGTAGCATCGGCATCAGATGGGTGTTGTTCGAGTGGAGACGGTGCTGGGTCTAGAACATCAGAAGAGGGTGGTTCTAGTGGAGCGACATCAAGAGCCTTAGATGAGTGCTGCTCGAGCGAGGACGGTACTGTGGGACAAGGAAACAAAGGAATATCCAGGAGCATGGTAACAGGAGTAAAAGATGGCATGCAGAATTTGTCGACTGCATGGAATAACCAATGCTCCAGAAGACTACGTGACGAGAGATACGAAGACGGTGTGACACAGGATCATAGCACCGATAGCCCTTTTGTTCCACTCTATACCCAAGAAAGCAACACAATTGAGAACGAGGCTCAAGTTTGGTGTGCTCATGTGGTTGGAGTAAAACAAAACAAGTAGATCCAAAGATACAAAGATGGTTATAAATGGGCAAAGTGCCAAACAACCTCTCATATGGAGTGCAATTATCAATGACAGGAGTAGGCAACCGGTTGATTGTATAAACAGTCGTGAGAGTGGCTTCACCCCAAAATGGGATAGGCACAAAAGAGGAAAAGCAAGAGAGCATGAACAGTGTCTAGAATGTGCCGAAGTTTTCGTTAAGCTCTCCCATTTTGTTGAGAGGTGCCCGAACAAGACAAGTGAGGAACAGTGCCATAGTGTTTGAGTATATCTTTAAAAGGATGTTGAGCGTATTCTAAGGCATTATCAGAATGAAATGCTTTGATGAGCTTGAAAACTGGGTCTCAACCATTTTGGCAAAATTGAGATAAATATTTATTAATTCAGAACGTGATTTTATTAAGAACATCCAAGTATAACAGGAAAAATCGTCAATAAAAATAACAAAATAATGTGAGCCACTCATACTAGGAACATGGGAAGGTCTCCAAACATCAAAATGAATTAAATCAAAAGAGGCAGCTACCATAGACTCACTATTATTAAGCTGATTGTTTCCCAAGTTGACATGAAATACAATCAAAAGAACTAGTTGATACTGGACCTAACAATCCCTTAGAAGCTAATAATTGTACTTGAGACACAGATGCACGACCAAGACGTGAATGCCAAAGTGCAGTAGATGGTGGTGATGAAGAGGTAGCAGTAGAGACTCCGAATTTGGGAAGGTGTAAGGATGACATCTCGAACATTCTCCCAATTCTACGCCCGGTTCCAAGGGTCTGTCGCGTACTAGGATCCTGCACATCCACACTAGAGTAGTCAAAAATAAGTCCATAACCAAGTTCACATAATTGCCCAACAGAGAGAAAATTAAAGGACAATTCAGGCACATGAAAAACTCAGGAATAGAAAGGGAAGGGGTATTGATAGTGCCAATATTTTTAACAGTCATAGTGGAACCATCAACTGTGCGAATGAATGAGGAATGTGATGAAGGTGCAGATGTGGTAAACGAGGAGGGAGAATGTGTCATGTGATTGCAACAAGCGGAATCAAAAAGCTAAGAGGAAGCTGTACTTGGTAAGACTGAGAGGATAGAGGAAGATGCATTACCAGAACGAGATAGGACCTGACTGACGATAGTCTCTAAGTCAGTTGTAGATAAAGTGAAAGTGGATCTTGAGGACTCGCCAGATGGAGTAGCTGGAGATGGAGCAACTGGAGAAGTAGCACTCTCAATATTGGCAACTGCTATAGTGGGTGCATGAGATTTTCCTTTACGCCAACACTTGTCAATAGTGTGCCCTGGGCGTTTGCAGTAGCGACAAAAGTTTGTTGTCGCGAGTCTTATAAAAAGGTCGATTATAAGACGATCGATTATAAGAAGGTCGAGCAAGACCAGACTTGTCAAATTGCTCTGGCGGGGTTGATGAAGAACTAGAGGATGGGGCAGCCAAGACTATATGACTGTATTGAGAACGCATAATCTGCAGCCTAGTCTCCTCGCGGACAAGTTCAAAGACAGCCTTGTCCAAGGTTGGAAGAGGAGTGAGATGCAGAAGTTACCCACGAATAGATTCAAAATCAGCATGTAGGGCCAGCAGAAATTGATAAAGGCAATGCTGATCCCTGCGTTCAGCATACATCTGAGCATCAGTGGGATCCTTCCAAATGGGATCTGAGAGAGCAAGCTGGTCCTATAGGAATTGCATGCGAGCAAAGAAATC
>FXXK01001376.1:36066-51857 GCA_900184695.1 Betula pendula
TATCGTTACATATGGTATCAGAGTTATTGCCCAGTCTGAAATGGAGAGAGCGTGCACAAGCCCATGAGAGTCGCTAGCGAGGACGCTGGGTCTAAAGAGGGGGTGATTGCAGCATCTCACATTGCTTGGGTATAGGGATGAAGATGTACTTATAGGCATATTCGCACCCTTCTAGATACAATACATTTTAAAGCCATGATAGCCATGAACCTATAAGAACTTCGTAGTTAAGCTTGCTTATGTGAGAGTAGTATTAAGATGAGTGACCTCCTAGGAAGCAGTTAAGTATGCTTATGTGAGAATAGTAGCATGATGGGTGACTTCTTAGGAAGTTTGGTTCAGGGGAGCTAAAAGCGGACAATATTGTGTCGTTGATGTGGAGTGGGTTCTAGTATAGACAGATAAAAATACAAGAAGTTGCCACTTACAAAACCTTTGAAGTTGACACTCTAGCTTTTGCATTAGACAGGTGACCCGCTTGTCTACTAGCACAGTAAATCTCTCAAAATTTTTGGAAAAATTATTCTACTTGATCTATTTTACCGAAACTTTGATAAGTTCAATTGTTGTTGATGAACTATTGTGATTTAAAAATATACAAACTCTAAGAGAGAAGACAGTAGGAGAAAATAAAATTCACTTAGAAAAAAGAAAAAAGAAAAAAAAAAAAGGAGATAATAGAAAAAATCTGAGTAATATCTGTAAACGACAATTGGAAGGGTGAAAATGATTCAAGGCTTACTGTATCAGGAAAATATCCTATCATTCAGAACATTCACATTCGATCGTTTAAACAATTTTTATTTTCAAATTATGAAGAACCACACTTTAACATCAGCCTATATCCAATTTTTGCTCATTCTTCATATTATAAAAACATGCTATAGTAATCCTTTATCTCTTATTTCATTAATTTCTCATTTCAAACTCCACTTCTCCTGATGCAGAATTTTTTCAAAGAATGAGATATAAATTTTTTTTCAAAAGTAGTTCTTAAAAAAAAAAACAAAAAAAGTGGTGTTATTCTTCTAAATTTAGAGAAGTTTATAAAGGATTCAAGGTCAATGCTAATGAGAGTACTAACCAAAGGATGAATACAATCTTAGTTGTCAATAAGCTTGCCTCGATGTTAGCTGTGGGATTCCCAAGTGAAAAGAGTGAAGTTATCTACTTGGAATGCAAAACTATTTTGTGGAATTTGGTCCAAATAACCCAATCAAAACAAATGTCTTGAATATTTTTGTGGAATATGTCATGATTCATATTATGGCAATGACGTACGGTAAACTAACCAAACTATTCATGAACAGTTTGAGCTTGTCTTGTGTTTTTTTTTTTTTTTTTTTTTTTCTGAGACAATTTTAGTCTTTAGGTTTTTTTATTTTTTTTTATTTTTTAATTCAATCACATTTTAGTCTTTAGTTTGATTTGTGTACTATACCAACTAATCTTTAATAAGAATTTAGTAGATTGTAAGGGTTTGGATATCCTCTGCATTAGGAGGGTTAGTTAGATTAATTGTAAGGGTTGCAAGTTCAAGAGAAAATAGAAAGGCTTGACCCAAAAAAATTATTTTTTAGTTTCACAAAAATAGAAGCCTCTCTTCAAAAGTAAAGAAAAAGTCTTTTGGAATGAATCTTTATTTTTTGGTGCTTTGGTACATGGCCCAATTTTAATAAGGTAGCATTTTCACTTGTGTCAAGTATAAAAAACAGCGTGAGTTCATATAAACTTAGAATCTACAATTTCAAATAAATTAAGTGGATCATCATCCCTCTTATTTTGCTTGCTGAAAATTCCAATCCTCTTTCCCCATCCTAAAGTTCCTCATATTCTCATTCACAAACCAGATTCTGGAACTAACAGGTAAAATTGAGTTGGAGCATATAGAAAATTAAGTTGACACGTTTTTTTTTTTTTAAAATTTAAATAACTAAAATCATGTAACATCGTTAGATGTATTAAGTTTAAATTTTGACTATAAAATAAAATACTTTCTATTTTAAAATGAAAGGAAGAGGATCTTGTCGTAAAAATTTGGCATAGAAAATTCATCATCTTCGCCTTGTACAGAACCGTAGCTCTTGAAAATGGGTAAATTTGATAATCGATTCAACACCATGTGTTGGTCCATGTAACTTGAATAGCAGATAGGGTCCATTGCAACAGGGTTCCTTTTTTTTTTTTTTTTTTTTTTTGTGTTTTTGATGAATAAGGAACTTTTATAACCACAAATTAACGTATCTCTTAACACTTCTTCTGCACAAAAACTATGTATCCATCCATAAAAAAGTTTTAACTGTTTTTCTTTAATGTAAGATATAATTAAATAAATAGTTTCCATGAACTACCCTTTTATAATTTCTTTCAAACTACCATCAAAACAAGCTGGTTTTAGAAGTATGTATTTTTGTTTTTTTCCCAGTGATCTTGAAAAAGTCTCTCTTGATCAATTAATATTGTTTGGTGAATCTCCGCAAAATTCAACAAAGTAAAGATAAAACTTCTCATGGTTAATCAATGATATTTTGAGCAATTATTAACGTAAAGCCTAGTAATGTAGATTTTTCTTAAGAGAGGATAAAAGTAACAGTTTTGTCAGTTATAATCAGTGTTATTGTTGTTGTTTTTTTTTTTTTTCCTCAAAGTGATCTTGAAAAAGTCTCTCTTGATCATTAATATGTTTTGGTGAATCTCGCAAAATTTAAGAGAGGATATAGTAAACAGTTTTGTCAGTTAATGATCAATGGCATTTGATCTGAAATTACATCTAATAAAATTAAAGTTACGTACATATTTATTTCTCCTCTTTTCTCTCTTACGATCACAATAAAAGAAATTATATATATAAAAAAAAAGAATGATAACCTGAGTCACCACATCTCCAAGACGTTTACTTGGCTTAAGAATGCCTCGCACAATGGTGTAGAAATTCTGGCATCGTTTGATAAATCACTCTCAACACATTTTCACTCTTTTTGAGAATGTGCATTTTTGCAACAATGAAGCTTTATTACAACATGGAGGAACACATGCGTTTTTAGGGCTAGATTCAACTAAAAAATAATCAATTTGATCGAAAAGCCAATCAATCATTCCTCACAAAATTGTTGATCCACCACGAAATAAGTTAGTTTGTCTTAACATACAAGAAAAATGAAAAGTGCATGAAAGAAATGTACCACAAGGCTCTTGCTTAAGTAAAGAAATATTGGTCAATTAAAAAGATAATCACCCCGTGTATAGTAAGCACACCATAAGAGAAAAATGATGAATGAAAGTTCGAGGTGCACTTACGAGAGATTGAACCAAGATTTTTAAATAGTACTAGAGATCTTTGCAGGAATTTACACTCTGAGAAAAGAAAAAAAAAATGTAATGCAAAGAATACTACATGCTTTAAGATATAGAAAAAATATGCATATAAAAAACCTGACATGCCAAGTGACACGTTATCGCTAGGTGGTTCCTTTTGGCAAATTAAATATATAAATCTTGTATGAAAGAAAAAAATGTATATTATATATATATATCTTGTATAGATTCTCAAACAAATTGTAATTCTCAATAATTGTGAATTCATACCCTTTTTTCATCGAACAGCTTAAAAATGTGCCTATTAAAAAAGTTGCTTGTTACGAGATAGTAAAAAAAAAAAAAAATCATTCTAAAAGTTTTTTTCCATTTACTTTGAAAAGATTTTTTTTTTTTTTTTCAGCAAACCAAAATATAATTTTTAGCTAAAAGCTTTTTTATGAAGTAAAAATCAAGAATCTGATAAAAATATACTAAATTTTTATTGACAACATGCAACATTTTTAACCGATAGCATTTTCAAATGTCTTGGACTAATCTAAAGAATGGTAGAGCAACTATGGGCCCTTGAAAATGTCTTGGATTTGAACTTGTAATCGAATTCTCCGACCAACAATAAATTGGGACTACGAAAGTCACTATACATATAGGCCCTTGAAAATGTCGAGGAAAAAATTGGTGGACAGATACCAATAATACTCCTTGGATTATTAATCTCTCAATTATTCACGAGACTTCAATGAAGCAAATTAAATGTAGTTTATGCATAGCACAACGTAGGAGACTCACATACCAAGAACTTGAGCAAGCAAGTTGCTTGGTGTTGTTGGGAGTTATGCTATTATTTATTAGATGTGACGATTTGGTTTTTTTTTTTTTAAGCAGATGTGACGATTTGTTGCTGTCAAGGTGTCAAGGCTTTCCTTCCATTTGCAACATTGACGACATTTACCAAACATTAATTAAGAGATGACTTTTTCAATATCACTTTGAGAAAAAACAAATACTTCTAATATCCAGATTTTTTTTTTTTTTTTTTAATTTGAGAATAATCTACTTCATTTGGCGCAACAACTTTGAAAATAACCCAACCATTTCAAATTAAACTTATAAGAGAGTTGAATAGGTGTACGTTAATACAATGCAAAATTTAAAAATAAGTAACCATATAATCGTTAATTAAAAATAACGAAAGCAATAAATTAATGGACACACAAAATTTGATGAATAAGTAAAAACCTTTTAAAGAACTATTCAAAAGTAAAATTACTTTAGGACAGTCCATGTGGTGTCCCACATCGCCTGGATATGGGATGAAAATGTGCTTATAGGTATATTCGCACCATTTTTGAGACGATGTGTTTTAAAGTCATGATGGTCATGAACTTATCAGAACTCATGAATTAAGCGTGCTTATTCGAGAGTAGTACCAAGATGGGTAACTTTCTGGGAAGTCTAGTGCAGGAGAGCTAAAAGTGGACAATATTGTGTTGTTCGGGTGGGAGGTCGTTATATGTGGTATCAAAGCCATTACCAACCTCTTGGAAAGATCTCTCAGAACTTCTGAAAAAATTCTTCTACTTGATCTATTTCACCGAAACTTCGATAAGTTTAATTGTTGTTGATGAACTGTTGTGATTTACAATATACAAACTCTAAGAGAGAAGACAGAAGGAGAAAATAAAATTTACTTAGAAAATAAGAAAAAAAAAAAGAAAGAAAGGAGGAAATAGAAAAAATCTGAGTAATATTTGTAAACGACAATTGGAAGGGTGAAAATGATTCAGGCCGGGCTTTCTGCATCAGGAAAATATCCTATCATTCAGACCGTTCACATCCGATCGTTTAAACTATTTTTATTTTCAGATTATGAAGAACCACACTTTAACATCTGCCTATATCCAATTTTTGCTCATTCTTCATATTATAAAAAAAATGCCATAGTAATCCTTTATCTCTTATTTCATTAATTTCTCATTTCAAACTCTACTTCTCTCTTTTATTTTTTTTTTATTCAAGAAACTTTACTTCTCTCTTTAATTATTCTTTCTTAAGCTTAAAAGGACGAATACGGAAAGAATAAGAGAATATAAAAAAAAAGTCTTTCTTTTTTTATTAAAAAAAAAAAAGAATAAGATATAAATTTTTTTCAAAAGTAGTACTTAAAAAAAAAGTGGTGTTATTCTTCTAGATTTAGAGAACTTTATAAAGGATTCAAGGTCAATGCTAATGAGAGTACTAACCAAGGTAGATGTTAGCTGTGGGATTCTCAAGTGAAAAGAGTAAAGTTATCTACTTGGAATGCAAAACNAGTTCTTTAAAAAGAAAAAAAAAGTGGTGTTATTCTTCTAGATTTAGAGAAATTTATAAAGGATTCAAGGTCAATGCTAATGAGAGTACTAACCAAGGTAGATGTTAGCTGTGGGATTCTCAAGTGAAAAGAGTAAAGTTATCTACTTGGAATGCAAAACTATTTTGTGGAATTTGGTCCAAATAACCCAATCAAAACAAATGTCTTGAATTTTTTTGTGGAATATGTCAAGATTCATATTATGGCAATGACGTACGGTAAACGAACCAAACTATTCACGAACAGTTTGAGCTTGTCTCGTGTAAACTAAATTTTAGTCTATAGTTTTTTTTTTCTGAGACAATTTTAGTCTTTAGTTTGATTTGTTTACTAAACGAACTAATCTTTAATAAGAATTTAGTAGATTGTAAGGGTTTGGATATCCTCTGCATGCATTAGGAGGGTTAGTTAGATTAATTGTAAGGGTTGCAAGTTCAAGAGGAAATGTAGGAGCAACAAGTTTTGAGCCGAAGTATATATATCCTCTTAATTTGCTTCCAAACCGTCACGCTTGGGGAATTTATCTTCCTTGAAATATCTCCATTCTCCACCATATGGGCCCTTGAAAATGTCTTAGATTTGAACTTGTCAATGTTGTCATCGAATTCTCCCACAGGCAATAAATTGAGAGTAGGAAAGTCACGACGATGATAGTGATGGATCTGTCTAGGAATAAATTTTGGGGAGAGATAGTAAGCACGGTAGGTGATTTACAGGACTTGGCATTTTCTCTCATTAACCCCTAACAGGTAACAACTTGCAAGGCCCTAGCTATTCCAATATCTTTTGGCAAATTAGTGAACTTTCAATGACGTCAACGCCCAAACCACCCCACCCTCTTTTTCACAAAGCTCTTTTTTTTTTTCCTCGAAATTTTTTTGATGCTGCGATGTCCTTATATATCAGCCTCACTTGAACTCGCATTAATCCCCAGTATCTCGACCAACATACACTACTTACTAATGGAGAGAACTTGTTTCCTATTATCCCTTTTGGTGGCACTTCTCATGGTACAATTTTACATGGCAAGCCTAGTTATTGCAACTGCTCCCAACATTACTACCGATCAATCTGCTCTTCTTGCCTTGAAGGCTCAAATTTCTTATGATCCTCATAATGTTTTGACAAACAATTGGTCCATCGGCTCCTCTATTTGCAATTGGGTTGGTATCACATGTAGTTCCCTCCATCATCGAGTTACAACCTTGGACCTTTCTTATATGGGTCTTGTAGGCACCATTCCTCCACATGTAGGAAACCTTTCATTTCTTGTTAGTCTAAACATCGAAAACAATAGTTTTCATGGCCCTCTACCCAGCGAGTTGTCTCATCTTTATTATTTGCAACACTTATCCTTTGGATTCAATAACTTCAGCGGAGAAATCCCGTCATGGATGGGGCTGTTATCCGAACTTCAAAATTTGTCTCTATATGGTAATAGATTCACAGGGACTATTCCACCATCTTTATCTAACATATCTTCATTGCATGTAATTAATCTTAGTTATAACCAACTTTCCGGCTTCATTCCATCCTCCATCTTCAATATATACAACTTGCAAGGAATTGATCTCAGAGATAACATGCTTTTTGGTTCGATGCCCTCCATTATTTCCAACATGTCATTGTTGCAAGTGATTAACCTTAGAGATAATAAGCTTTCTGGTCCACTCCCTATGGATATGTTTAATAAATTACTTCCCAACTTACAACGGCTTCGAATATCTTTTAATCAATTTTATGGCCAACTCCCATCCACTTTGTTCAAGTGCAAACGACTGCAATACTTATCGTTGATGGAAAATAATTTCACTGGAAGTATACCTTCAGAAATTGGGAACTTAATCATGCTCACAGAGTTATACTTTGACGACAACAACTTTGAAGGTATGTTAGTCGTGCTTTAGTTGATTGATTATATGGATGACATTATTGACTTAACATATTTACCTTTTTGTTGCCTCCGATGGGGTACCATTCAATTGAAAGTACAAAATAATTTGTCAAAAGCATACAAAGAAACAAAAGGCGGATAAAAGAAAATTCTAATGGATAGTAATCTAATTGTCTATTGTTGCTAGGGTGTAAATGATCAGTTGGTTCGAAAGACATGGTTCCACATGTCGGTGAAATTGAGTCTACAATACTAATAATGACCATTGCTAGAATTGGGTATACGAAATTGGGCTATGTTACTCATTCGTTAAAAAATCACATCTCTTCAAGTTTCTGATTGGTAATCAGAATTAATTTTGGTTGGATTCATTTCAAAAAGTTGTGACTACCGTTCTTCATGGAAATTGTATTATCTCATAAGTCTATTATTTAAAATAAAAAAGAAACATAAAGTATAGTTTGAAGAAAAAAAGAGGATTTATTATGATGTACGCCTTTTGTTATAGCATTAATTTTCTGTATTCTCTGAGATTATTAGATTTAACACTGATTATGTGACTAAGTTAATGATGACTGGTAAATGTGAATTAATTTGATGTTGTTTTGGGTTCAATGTCATCATTGGTAAACATGAAAAACAAAATTAAAAGGAAAAAGGAATTATAAAAGGTAGTTTATGAAAACTATTTATTTCCCGTATGTCTTTCAATAAAGAAAAAAAAGTTAAACTTTTAATGACAATATATATATATATATCAAATAAAATGTTCGTATATACTTATTTCTATCAACTTTCGTCTTTTCTTATCTTTGTTTTTTTTTTTTTTAAGTATTGTTTTTTTTTTTCCGGTGCATGAACATTCTTTTTTCTTTTAATTTTAGGGTGCTGTGATCTTTTTAAATCTTAGCCTCACGGGCACTCACAATACTAATACCCAGTACCTCAAACAAACACACACAGTACACACTACTCATACTCATGGACATAACATGTTTCTTATTCCTCCTTTGTGTGGCTGTGCTCTTGGTACAATGTCACATCATGTGTGACTCACATGGTTAGCTTAGCTAATGCAATTTTCAAACATTACAACGGATCGATATGCTCTTTTTGCCTTAAAGGCTTGTATTTCTTCTCTTACAATGATTTGACAAATAATTGGTCCATTGAACCTTTGTTTGTAATTAGATTGGTATCACTTATGGTTTTTGCCATCATTGAGTCACCGCTTTGAACCTTTTTTACATAGGCTTTGTAGGCATCATTCTTTCACACATGAGAAACCTTTCATTTATTGTTAGTCTAAACATTGAATACAATAGTTTTCATGGCTTTCTGTCTAAAGAATGGTCTTATCTTTACCAGCTGCAACACTTATCATTTCGATTCAATAACTTCAGTGGTACATTCCCCACTTATCATTTGGATTCAACACTTATCATAGCACTCTATCTCTTTCTATTGGTACATTCCCCACTATTTTCATCTTTTGGTTAATCTAAGGTTTCTTTTTTTTTTTTTTTGGATGAATAAGAGAGAATTTCATTCAACAAAAAGGAGAATACAAGTAGGCATCCTAGCAAGATAGAAACCTGCTGGGAAAATAATCAAAAGAAACTACAAAACTCCCACAACCACAAAGACTAACCAACAGAAGAACAAACAGCACCCAGAATAAAGAACAAAACCAGAGAAACACAACATAACGTCCAAACCAAAGACAGCAGAACACTAAATCAGGACATCCGAATGTTCCAATTTTGACAGAGAAAGACATTTTCACGGCTGCCTCTGAAATGCCCTCTTCCCATAATCCTAATCCGCACTCCCCAAATAACCATCTGCAATATCTGCTCTTCTATTCTAGGAATAGCAGAATGCTTGATGTCATTTCGGTTCTCCACAAAAGGTAAACTATGGAACTCAAAACCAACTGGCATATAGTATCATACATGGTCTTCTTGGTCCATTTTCTGCAACCCAGACTAATCACATCTTGCAAAAGGAGTGGAGGATTCACTTCATTACATCTAGCCATCCCTGCCTTCGAAATTCGTGAGCTGAAGCTGCACTCAAAGAAGAGGTGCGCACAGCTCTCAAGACCATTTCTACAAAACAAGCATTGGACATTACTAGTGTACCCCCACCTAGCTAAACGATCCCCAGTTGAAAGCCTATCCCTCATTATAACTAGCAACAAAACAAAAGTTTGCTTGGGGATAGCATAAGGAAACCACACAAGTTGCCACCACTCCACTATAGGACCAGGACTTCTAAGAGTGTCCCAAGTAGTAGAGCTGACATAGGAGCCATTTTTCGAAGCAACCCAGAGGGCCCTATCTGACTCCCCAAGAGCAATCTAAGGTTTTTTGCTTCTATTGTTTTGTTTTCTTCAAATCATTTTCAGTTAGAAGGTCATCGAATATATTGACACTTTACCAATGGAATTGGAGGCAGATAGGGAAAAAAAAAAAAAAAACCACAGAGCATATTACCTCTAAAAAGATTAAACAACAGAGCATGGACCTGTTGAAATGTGCTTTCTCTATCCTATAATGAATGAAGTTGAGAAGAGATGATGGTGGAGTGAGAGAAAACGAACGATGAGAAAACAAAGTTTGAGAAGAGAGAATGACAAAGGGAGAGAGAGATGACACTGAAAAAAACTGAGTGGTAAATGGAGATCACAAGAGAAAAAAAGAGAATTTTGAATGAGGGAGGGGGAGGACAGCGACATAATTGTGACCGAGAGGCTGTGAGTATGTGACTATTAAAAGTTTTCTTTTTTTAAGAGGCGGCAAAGTTTTTTTTCTTTGTTTTTTTTTTTTCCAGGTGAAGTTTAACTGTCTAAAATTTGGGACCATCAGTGGAGGGTTGCGACTCATATCTAAAATAGAGAAAAGAACGTACATAAATTTGTTCCCTTCTTCCTCGTTCCTTCCTTTCTTTATTTCTTTCATTCTTTTTCTACTAGTAGATATATATTTTTTGATAAACAAATTTAGATTTTGAGATTATTATAATTTTTTTTTTTCAAAAAATTTTGAAAGGGTTACAGTATTTTTTATATCATTTTTTTTATTGAGTTAAAAGAGACGTTTTCAATTTTTAAGATACTAAGAGGATTTTTAAAAGCTTGTGAAGGGATATTTTTAAATTTTTTTGGAATGAGAGACTTTTTTAAAAAAAAAAAAATTTGGAGGTTATGGGTCCCACTTTTTCCAGCAGTCTAGGGAACCTAGACTAGAGTCCACCTCCTTGGGGCAAGTGAGACACACAACTTCACTCTCTTGGTCTACTCGAATTTCACTAAAATTTGGAGAGTTAATTTATAGTAAATCCTGTTATTTTGTTTAGATTACGTGACATGTTAACCATCGTCTTCACATCCAAGATTCTATTTTGAGCATCATGACCAAATCTTAAGATCAAATTCTTTGATTTTTCTTGTACACCTTATCTTTATTATGATAATTATCATCTCCAATTTTGTAACGGTATTTAATGGAGTATTCTGTTTCTATCTTAGGAGCACTTTACAATTTAGTTTTTCTCAAAATAAGATCTAATCTTTAATTAAAAATTTTGGTTGATGGAACTTTTGACATTGACGAAAATGTAACTTTAGGTCTATTGATTTAGAGATAGTTATTTTACATCCATCACCCGCTCTTAATCAATTATGTTATATTAATCAATAACTCTTTTGAGTACATATTACTAGATGTGAGATTCAAATACTCAACTTCTTACCGTTACGATCTTAATGTTCCATATGGGTTAAGTCTAATATTAACTATATATATAAGCTCTTTGACACCCTCTTTCTGTAAGCCGGTTTTCAAGCGTAAGTTCTACCCAAGATTTCGTACCGAAATAGTGGCTAGTTCTGATATCAAATGATACAAACCTTGAGTAGAACTCACCTTTGAAAATCGGCTTACAAAGAGAGAGTGTCAAAAGATTTATATATACATAGTTAAGACTATACTTAATCCATGTGGACACTAGGATCGTACGTATCACTTATCAAATACTTATATCAAGTGCAAGTAGTATACTTTATTTTGCATCTTTTCTTAAATTCATCTTGCATATTTTGCAAGTAGTATACTTTATTTTGCATATTGGCATTCTCATTTGAACTTAAGTTGTTTGATAATAAGAAATTTTATTTTTCTTCAATCTAGATTTTAAAATTATTGGCGCGGTAACCTGGACTTCTCTCATTAATGATTTACATAGGGAAAGAAACATGTGAAATCGATCTTTACGTGAACGAGTTTTATACTTGGGAGCATAGAATGGTACAATAAGGGAAAAAAAGGATTGGTGAAACTTCGGTAGCCTCCTTCCTTACCTTCTACCTGTTATAGCACTAACAACAGCTTCCTTAAAATCTATTTCATTCCTTAGATGTAAAGAAAAGTTTTAAAAAAACTTATGCAACAGTTTCCATTGGTGTTCTTAAAACTAAGGAAGTACCAAGCGAACCAAAAGTTGTACTCTACATCTAGGGAAGGAAACAAAAGTGGTTCCCTTAACATTATTATATAAAAAAATTTCTCTTTCTTCTACCATTTGTTTGAAACAATATTTAAATAGTTTATCTTCTTTCTTTTTTTCTCCTAGCATCTAATTTAAAGAATATTTAAATGGTATATGATATGTATAAGGGAAGCTATTGTGAAGTTTATTTGAATTTTGAGGCAAAAAGTAATTTGATTTCGTACATTGAAAAAAAAATCGAAGGGAAGTTGCTGCTAGTGTTTTTAGTCTAATTCCAATGGGTTTGGCTTAGTACTGAAGTTATCAAGTTTTTAAAATTTGTTTACAAGTGAAAACAGTTTGACAGTTGTATCTCATCGCTCTTTCTAATATATCTTTAGAAAAATAATAAATCTTGGATATAAAGTTTTTGGGCTCCATACTTTCTTCTGTCTTCAACATATCCAACTTGCGAGAAATTTATCTAACAAAAAAATAGGCTTTCTAAACAGATGCCCTTTATTATCTTTAAAATGTCCTTAGTGTAAGTCATTGACCTCAAAGTTAATATTTTCATTTGTGGTTTAGTGTAAGTCATTTAAAATGCTCCATACTTTGAGTTTGTATCACTTGTGGTTTCAACCATCGTTGAGTTATCACATTAAAACTTCCTTACATGAAGCTTGTAGTCACCATTCATCCACACGTGGGAAACCTTTTATTTCTTGTTAGTCTAAGCATTGAAAACAGTAGTTTTCATGGCTCTCTGCCAAACGAGTTGTCTCATCTTTATCGGTTGCAAAATGTATTCTTAAGGCTTTAATATGGGAAGGTAGGTCATAGATTGAATCACATAAATTTTAGTGTTTATTTTTATTTATTCATTTGATAATATTACAATACAAAAGACTTCTATTTACAAGAGAATTGGAGTAGATCGATAGGTATGGTAATCAAATTAATTACATTTGATAAAAATCTGTTTACAATCAAATCGATCAGATTTATTACCATCTTCCCACCTAAAATCCCATATCATTTAATTATATACCAGCCTCTCTTGTTCGTTGTTGTGTGTCATCTTACTGCAGCCTACACTTAAGTGTAAACAATTGCAATCTTTGTCGTTGTTGGCTCATAGATTAATAGGAATAACACCTCCAAACATTGAAAACTTAATAACGTTCACAAAGTTGCCACTTAACAAGAGCACATTTGGAGGTAAGTTTAGCATTTTTTTAGTCTTTAGTCACTTAGCAAATTTTAATATTTTTTCTAAATTGGTAACTATTTTACAGGGACTATTCCATCTGCTTTGTTCAAGTGCAATCTTCTACAAATTTTATGGTTGTCGAATAATACATTCACGGGAATAGTACCTCTAGAAATTGAAAACTTATCTATGCTCACAGAGCTGCACCTTGACAATAACAACTTTGAAGGTATGTTCACAAAGCTTTTGACCATGCTCACAAAGTTACACCTTAGTTACAACAACTTTAGAGATATGCTTAATCATGATTTAGTTGATTGATTATATGAATGACATCATTGATTGAGGATATGTGCCTTTTTATTGCCTTGGTGTTGGGTACCATTCAATTCAAAGTGCAAATAAATAATTTGTCCTCAACATACAAGGAAACAAAATCTTTAGAAAACTCTTACTGTGAAAATTTTAAGAGCATATCTCCTGTTAAAATAATGGACAGCTCATATTTAACTTGCCTATTTTAAAGCCAAACGACGTCGTGTGGATCTAACAAAATGTCTGAAGCTATTAACGCTGTCTCTTTTCAAGGCCAACACACCGTCTATGTTATCTTTGCCTTTTCTCTGTGTAAACTGGAGTTGTAGCCCAATGTAGTCTGTTCCCAACACTAGCTTCAACGGAAGAGATCTCCTGAAATCCTCTTCGTCCATTTTTTATGTCATGATGGAGAGGAAGAATACCACAGAAGTCAGAGAGGAGCAAAGAAATAACGTGTCTGAGAATGTGAAAATGCGAAATGGAGTTTCCTTGAGGAGCAATGGATGGCCTGTTTTTAAGTTGGAACCACTAGGGCTTGAATCTACCCAACTGTCACTAACACAAAATTTGGATCAGAAACCCGACAAAAACTTGATTCGGGAACTAGAGAAGGGAGAACGCAAAAGTTCCATTTTTGTTGCTGACGAAATTAGGAAAAATGATTCAAATCTTTAATTTTCCTTAATTGAATTTGTTCCCAATTTCTTCCAAAGAAAGAAACCAAACCCAGGATTTGTTTCCTCTTTTTATGTTTTCTTGGCAACCAAACAGACCGAACGGTATAAAGACTCACAAAAAATACCTGCAACATCATACCACTAAAACTCGCCCAAATCTCATCGGTCAAATTGTTCTCAGAAAGTTACAAGTTTGATAGAGAAGAAAGCTTGCCCAGAAAACTTGGCAACGGACCCACAAAATTTCAACTCATACAAGAGAGATTTCTCAACTGGGCTGAATTCATAAGGAACATCCTGCAATTGAGTAAGGAACATCCACCTAGTCAATTTGATGTAATCCAACGCCAAGACCTCCAAACTCTCAAGCCTATCAAAGAAATCTCTCTGGATGGGGGTATTGTTCTTAAAAAGGGCACCATGACTTTCCCCTGTAAGCGGAACCCCAATTTCCTGCATCCATAACATGAGGGAGAATAGAAGAAAGAACAAAGAAAACAAGAAACCTAGCCTACAAAAAAGAAAAGTTAGATTACACTCAGAGCAAAATAGAAAAATGATATTTAAAAAAAAAAAAAAAATTAAGGAATAGATCGAGAGGGTTCAGATAGTATCAGGCTTTAGTCGTTGGAGAAGCAGGGACTCCCTTGCAAAAAATGACAAAGACGACATGAGTTAACAAACATTTTGTTAACCAAGTAAAATCTTAGTCATTCATTTTTTTAACAGGAGATATGGCTGTTAAAATTTTTACAAGTGCAGATCCTTACTTTCTAATTAGCCAGTCCCCAAAAAAAAAAAAAAAGATTTCTTTTAGTTTCAAACGATTGCTTTGGATGGTGTTTTCCGTGGATTTATTGATGGCCATTGGATGAAAATTTGAGCTAGTACAAGTTCAATTACTTAAAACTCTAAGCATTTTGTGTGTATCAAGAGGCTTAGATGAAAACAACACTTTCTTGAATGAAAGATACAAAAAGGATTGAAACAATGCTAGGAATGTATAACTAGAAAATTTTGATATATATATATATATATATATATCAACATATTATGTGAATGAAACTTTCACCGTCTTATTAGAGCGAGAAGTTGTAACAAGTTTTTATAAAGAGAAGATTCGTATTTTCAAGAAATTAGACTACGTAATAATCGGTTTTTTGTCTTTTAAAAATAGGAGGTACTTTTTTTTTTTTAAGCAAAAACAGGGAGTACTTTTTATTATAATTTTTTGAGATAATAGCATGATCATGTTAGAATAGTTTCCTAGTGGGCACTGAATCAAGTTGCACTTGCAAAAAATAGAAATTGTAATCACAAGAACTTGCTAGTGTGTGCCGGAAGAGGACAACTTCAATGCTTAAATCAGAAGTGTGTTTGAGGAAGGAAAAATGGGTAACAACTTAACGAGCAAAAGTTTTGAGCTTAGCACCAACCATCCACATGGGAGGAGAGGATGGCAGAGTGAGAGAAGACGAACAGTAGGAGAACAAAGTCTAAGAAGAGAGGATGGGGAAGTGAGAGAAAGAGAGG
>FXXK01001377.1:13347-27097 GCA_900184695.1 Betula pendula
TTTACTCAAAAATTTATCCGTATGTCTCAAATGTTGCAAAAAATTACGCCACATAAATTTGAAGGGATGAAAGGAAGATAAAAAGTGACAATCTTTATGATACTTTGTTCCATTTATGATACTTTGTTCTACTGACAATCTTTCAGAGTTCTTCAATTTACAGCCAACTACATTTCTTTTACAATTCAGGGAATTTCTCAACTGTTGGTATGAAGTCTTCATTCTGTGTTTATCATGTGAATCTCCTCGATCGTCTTTTAACTATAACAATTTAGTTCATATGAGTTTTCGTTGGTCAAGATTGCAGATGCCTTTTTTTAAAAAAAAAAAGAAAAAGAAAAAGAAAAGAAGAGATTTTGAGAACCGAATTTACGTCAATTATTCTTTGAACATGCCAAAGCTGATGCTCTTGATAACTATATAACATGTTAACTCCTCTTTTCGAGAAGCTAGCTCCCCCAGTAAAGCTTCTTGGATCTGGAGAGGGATTTTGTAATCCAAACCTTTGATTGAAAAAGGGTCTTGTTTCAAAATTAAAATTGTTATACACCACACCAATATGAACTATCTCACAACTATTTTACTATGTTGACATAGCACTATCAATCCAACCTTGTTAAACAAAATAATAATAGATAACTACAGCTCGTATTAGTGAATTCAGCAATGCATGATTAGTATAAGAGTATTCTCATCGCTCGTGTTATTCTTATCTATTTTTAAGTGTAGAAATCATTTTCTCTACTATTTACCTACAAAAGAGTTGAAGAGAAAAAAATTCTAATTATTTATAGTTTAAAGCAAGAGGCGTAGAGATTTGAAATGGGCCTCCGCGTACGCTAGTTAGGAGATCTAGTTTCCATGTAGGCTTAATTTTTCTTCAATATGTAGGAAAGCTGAAACTGACAAACAACAGAAAATTTAAAAATTAAATTTGATTCTTTAAAAGTAAAAAAATTTTTCACCTTACAGAAAAGGCGGCATCATAATAATATTAATAGTATGGAGTATATACACGTACTGAATTCGGCCGATAAGCTAAATCTTACACTAATTTCCAATGTTATGTGTTGAATCCTTCCTACACTCCTAGATTGTGGCGATTTTCTTATTCAAACTTAATAGAGCTAACAGGTTATATCATACAAAAAAATAAGCTTAACATTATATAAAAATGAGGTGTCTAAACGACATAGCACTGCCAAACGAGATTGAAGAACAATGAAAACAACACTTTCTCTTTTACGAGATATTGAGAACCAAAAAAAAAAAAAAAAAAGTACATAGAGGTGGCCTTGAGAGCGACCTTTGGTGCCACCAGTTAGCTGCTTTTGTACGTAATTAATCATGGTAGTGTCTTCTACCCTTTTCTACATCGAATAAAACAAAAGAAATAAAAAATGCTTGGTTTCATTTGTTTGTACGTCTCTTTCTCCATCTATGTATAAGTGATACACAAATGTACAATTGAATCTGTAAAATTTATATATAAATTTAATAGTAAATTTGAAAAAAAAAATAATGAACAAAAAATATGTAAGACAATGACACCAGATTCATCTTTAAAAATAAAAGAAAAAATTTCATAAAAGCCTTTAAAATTTTTACGCGGTTTGAATAACCTTCCTTAATATTTGATTTATTTTATTTTGGCCTCCCATATTTTCAATTTGTCTCACTTCACCTCCCGTCGTCTGTTTTTACTGTCAAACCTTGTTAAAATTCTTAAAATACGCATGTATTTTTTTTAAAAAAAAATTATAAAAAAATATAAAATGATGGGTATTTTAGTAATTTTCACACCACTCTGTTATGATTTAACGAAAAATCCTAACGGATGGGACCTGAATGAGACAAAATGAAAGTTTAAAGAGTCAAATTAAAAGAAAAAAATCAAATATTAAGGAAATTATTCAAATCGCGTTGAAGTTTACTTAAAAAAAAATCATGGTATTGTCAAATTCCAAGTTGTCTTTTTCTTATCCCTCTTAAATTATTTGTTTTGGTTCTTAGCGGCCTTGTAACTTGTGGGCAGCTCTTTGATAGTTGATGTCATGCCAACTTTAGTCCTATTGTTATATATAGTGGGGTGACCCACGATCTCACACCCCATGCAANCAAAGATATACCACAAAAATATTTATGGGTTTTAGAGAAGTTGTTACTAGTTCTCTAATAATATATGTTACCCAATGTCTCTCTTATGTCATTTAAAAATTGATGTAGCTTTTAAAATTATTATTTAATCAAAATTTAATAGTAGTATATCACAAATTCAATAATAATTTTAAAAGTCACCCTAATTTTAAATAAACATAAAAGAAACATAAAGTGACATGTATCATTACTCAAAAATTTGAGAATCCTTAAATTCCCACTATGGTAAATTTGAGGCCACTTCTGAATGTGGGGGCGAATCCTTCCCCTTATCTGCATGTGGCATATCTTAATCAGATTAATAATCTAACATAAAATGCAAAACAAGCCAAATACTATTTTGTGAAAAGGAAGAATATTAAGTTGTCGGCATCTTTTCGGATGGAGATTTTTTCAGCAATTTTATTGTAAGAGAGTTTTTATAGGGCCTATTTATTTAAACAGGTCTTGAATAATCCATCATCAGAGACAGATTTAAGGGGCTTCTAATTAATTTTTTTTTTTGTTAAAAAAACATTTTTTTGGCCCTTAAAATTAATTTTTATGTAGTTTGAACCTCTAAAATTAAATTTATAGTTTTCGCCTCCCCAATCCACGAATGCCCTACCACAAAAATGTCTCAGGGTTGGTGTGGAAAAGATTGTTAGTTCTCAGGACCAGAGAAAACAAGTTGCTCATATTAATTGGAGCACCAAAAAAAAAAAAAATAGCAAAAAAAGAAGAGAAGTAGGAAATATCCCATGTACTTTAAAATGAGCCAGTGTTTCACTTTTAAAAAGGAAAATATATATATATGGAGAAATTAGCTGGCCTGCCAGCGGCTTTAGTAGTGTCAAATTCCAGAGTTCTCCCTTCTTTTTCTTTTTATGTTTTTTTGTTTTTTTTTTGGTTCTTTTTTTTTTTTGTTTTCCTCCTTAAATTATTTGCAATTTGATTCTGCAGTCCACTCCAATGCCATGACCTTTAGCAAAAATTGCCAGCCTTTTTTTTTTTTTTTTTTATGAAGTAATATTTTCCAACTAATGATAAATTTATTTTCTTTCTCTTTTTATTTTTTTTAATTGCATAACATTGTAAAGTAGCACATGGCTCAATTTAAGTTATTAGATTCTTTGCTTGAGACGCCCTATACCTGTAAGTTTTCCGAAATTAAATGATATTTGCAAAAAAATATCATTAAAAGATGAGATGAAAAATAAAATATGTAACATGGCTCAATAACGTATTTTAAATTAATTTTTTTTTTCTACAAATGGGAATGAATATAAAAAAATGTATTGGTACCCACCACAGTACTATGTGATCCTGTCAATATAAAATAAATATGATACATAAGCTACAGAAATATGAATTCAAATTACAATTATATTGATTGTATTTGGTGATCTAACAAGCGGATTTGGCTAGCTTGAGGATGACAGCCACAATAGAGTCCTAGCGGAATACACAAGTAAAATCTTTACCTGGGCTTTTATTTTCTTAGTTTTAGGCTTATTGGGGGAGGACAAACTTACAAAAAAAAAACAAAAAAAAAAATATTCTTATGAGAGAGGGTTAAAAAATTTTAAAACTTTTTATTTGGGGAACTATCTTGTATAATAAAAAAAAAACACCAAAAATATAGAGAAAAAATTTTTAAAATTTTGGGACGACTACGATAAACCCAAGCTACACTTGGCCCACCCAGAAGACTCTTGGTATGTCCGCTATCCTGCTTTGTCGCGTCTTACGGCATATTTATAAATTTATGTATTTGCCTATGATGTTGTGCTCTCTACCCAGCGATCTAAAATCTTCGGGCTGTCTTTAGGATTTTGCTGGCATTTGTAAGAACTAAGCTATCCAATTATGTATTTTATCAAAAAAAAAAAAAAATAAGTATGCAATTATTTATGAAACTTGATTTCATGCGACGTTTTACATAGTTTTATTAGCTCCATCTTCCAATCCCTTATCCTGGATATGTAGTACTTCTTGATTTAGGACGGGTATTAAAAAGATATTTGCTTAATTTTGCCTGGCTTGTTAATCCAATTACTTGTACCTTAAGGCTCCATTTTGATTTGTGGGAAATGAGATAAACACAATTGCCATTGAATTTGAATAAAACTGGAAGAAGATATGCTCTACTGATTTGGATTTACTGTGCAGATTCTTAGAAAGAGCATAAAGGTCGTAGAGAAATTTGATTTCTCTAGCAAAGGCAACCTTCAGAGTTGAGTCTCCTCTCAAGGGTGGTCGGGTAAGAACACTAACACCAGCTTCTTTAAATTACATTTTATTATCTAAATATAAGAAAAATTCATAAAAAAGAATTTGAAACAGACTCCATCAAGAAAGCTATGGTACTACTTTTGCTTACTTCAACATTATTTTAATATAAAAAAATTTTATTTTTTCTCACTCTTTGCCCCTATCATTTAATTTAAAGATGTAGGAAAATGATAAAGAAAATTATTGTGAAATTTATTTGAATAGAGAAGTAAAAAATAATTCAATTTTCTACATTTAAAGAAAAAAAGAAAAAGAAAAAGCTGCTTCTAGGATTATAATCCAGAAATTCTGTATCAATAATTTAAGCTTGACTTTTGGTGGACCAATTGCCTGTTAAAGATCATGATGACACAAATTTGTCCTCGGAAGAAATTGGCCCCATAAGATTTCACTATCTAACAGTCTGGAAAAATGAGATAATAGCATTTCTAAAGTGATGGTCACGTACATGTTTAATTATTTTGATTTGAATGCTTTCTGCTCGCATAAATGCCAGGAAGAAAAGAAGAGTTCCTTTACTTGCATGTTTGGAAATAGGGCTGTAAATAAGCCTGCTTGTTTGCGAGCGCGCTTGATACCTGCTCGGTTAAACTCGACCCGAGCTCAAGCTCGGAATAGTACAAACCCTCTCGTTACTGTAAAAGTCCGCTCGATTAGTTAGTGATACGTACCCGACTAAGCTCGATAGGGGCTCGCGAGCCTAGCTCGTTAAGGCTCGAATAGACCTATGTTAATTCTCTACTTCTTGTTGGACTCCATAGATTTCACACAAGCAACCAAATGTCTACCAAGTTTTTTTTAATCACATTTTTAAAAACTACTCAAATAACGAAACGAGCTTAAATGAGCTGAACTGTCCATTTAAGGCTCGATAAGTCTTAAATGAGCATAGTTGACCCATTTAAAGCTCGAAAAGCCTTTTTATCAAGCTCAGGCTCAACTCGTCAAAGCCTTTTAATCGAGCTCGAGAACTCACGAGCTTGAGCTCGAGATCGGGTATTATTTAACGAGCCGAGCTTGAGCTGGGGTTTCTGAGCCCGGCTCGAGCTCGAGCTTGGTTCGTTTAAATATTTTCTTAAACGAGCCGAGCTGAAAATCTTAAAGCTCGACTCGCTCGACTCGATTACAGCTCTATTTGGAAATATAGAATCATTTGAAAGTACTAATGACCTGATTCAAAAAAAAATTAAAAACAAAAAAACCAAAAAACAAAAAAAAACTATATTTAAAAATTGCATCATTTAGAAAAAAAAAAGGCTATTAATAAAATAATGTTGGGAAAAAAGTGCAAAAAAAAAAAAAGAGATGTGGAACTAACATGATTATAGGAAAAAAAGAAAAAGAAAAAAATTGACTAATGCTAGATACTACATCCTCATCTCATTACGTTGATGTAGTAGTCATCAGCTCACAATTTTTTTTTTGAATAAAGACTCGATCCAATTTTTGATGGCACGACCACGTCATCCTAATAGAATATGAGTGAGATAAAAGTGTAGTGTTATAGTATTACTCAAAAATATTTGCCATAGTTATAGACATATAATTAGTCATAGCCAACCGCTTGTACCGTCACTTCACATTAAAAGTGGTGGAGGTGTAGGCAGAGGATGGTGATGTTGGCCGTGGAGGTAGTTGTGTTGGTAGAGATTGGTGGTGCCGAGGTGGCATCAATGGAGGATGGTGGCCACGAGGTGGGTGGTGTATGAGTTAACAAATTCAAGTTGCACCCAAAGGCCTAGCTTCAGATTTGGCAAGACCATATAGATAATACCCATTTATTCAAACTAGGCCATGGCACCTATCAAGTTTTTTTTGTTTTTTTTTAAATCAGGTATTAACATGCATAGTATTGTGGATTTAATATTACATGCAAAATACATTTACAGAGGATCCTCTCAATTAAATGGTTAGGATTTTCTCAAAATAATGCAAGGCCTAAAAATTGTCATGTCAAAAAACTTAACGGAGAAGTCAACACTGGTTCATATCTCTCTCCATAAGCACCCCACAAACCTCCCTCCATTTTGGCGCATCCCATGTCCTCTTCTTCCCCCAACACCCTCCTCCTCTGTCCTCCACCTATTTTCTCACATACATGCCCGCATTCGCTGCTCGGTTGCCAAGGAGGACTCCACCATCATTATGTATTTCCTGGTTTCTAGTGTTTATGGATATGTGTAATGGACTAGAATGGTAATGGAAGTTGTAATTGTGATGATAGATGGAATGATAAACGAGAATGAAATTGTAATCTAGATTGAATTGAAATGAAAAGAACAATCAGGCTGCTCGAGGCGCCTGGACCTCTAAATGAAAATGAACACAATCTTGGCTAATTTCTTGGATGAGATTACAAATGTAGATGAGCTTGTTTACAAGGACAAACTAACTAATTTGTACAAGAGAAAAGGCCTATTCAAATACAAATAAGCTACTAGCCTAACAACCCAAACCCACTACCATTAAATTCCTTACAGCCATTTCTTCCCCCCCAACCTGCGTATACATTTACACAATACATGTGTGGTGTTTGTTCCTTTTAACGCACCCAATAGGTGACAACATTTGTTTATATGCCACAACCTGTGCTTTCAAAAAACACAACGATTACAAACACGGTTGTAACTATAGTGCAGAACAAAGTTTTTGTAATTCAATCTTCTCTCCATGCTCTTCTCGAGTTGTATAAGATTACAAGGTTTAAATTTGGATGTGATACAATCTCGATACAAGTCACTTTGGCTTTATCATTTTCTCTTCTGCTTTGATCTTCATGATTGAATCTACAGCTTGTTTATCGGTTGTGTTTGAATTTGAAGTGTTATCTTCTATACTAATTATTTAGAATTGAGTAATATTACTTCGTAGACTTTTTTACAACTGTCATACAACTGGATGACGTGACAATAAAAATCAGTATTTAGATTAGGGCTTGTAAAAAAAAAAAAAATTAAGTGCTGATTTAAAGGCTAATTTTTACTCTCATGTCATACAGGTGTATGTCAATTGTATAGGGTCTAAAATACTACCGCACATATGTTAAAGTTTTTTAACAGCACCTAAACCAAATTCCAAAATAATATACCTAAAACACCTTTTAGGCCTGTAATTAGAGGATTCCGCAGCTAAATACATATAGAATAACTTTAAAAAAAAAAAAAAAAAGGTTAGGATCGATTGCCAACAAAAGCAAACTCCCATATCATGTGCAGATATTATAAAAACCGGTTGCTAATAACCGGTTTTTATGTTATAGATTACAAAAAAAAATTTTTTTTATCACTTTCATCAAAATTTATTTTTCAAATAAGGGAGTGAAAAAAAAAATTGTTAATATTTAATGTAGAACAAGTTTATATTCTTCTTTTCTTTCCTTTTTTTTTTTCTTATGGGAGCTTTTATATATATATATAAATATAACATAAAATAAATAATAAATATTATATATATATAAAAACGGTTATCCGGTTTAATAACCGGTTTTTCTAAAATTAATAACCCCGCAACCGCCAACCCGCAACCGGGCTAAACCGGTTATCCGGTTGCGGTTATTTCCGGTTTCTCGGTTTTTCGATTTTCCGGTTATCCGGTAATCCGGTTATTTCCGGTTATCCGGTTATAAGCGGTTAATAACCGCCCCACTTGAACACTCCTACTTTGTTCTACTCACAATCTTTCAGAAAACTGACAGCTACATTCTTTTACAATTCAGGGAATTTGTCAACTTTTGGTATGAAGTCACCACATGCAACCTTCTTTGGCTGTTTTGAGAAGAAGAACCGGCTTTCCAAGTCGGCAGATGCCAATCTGATGGTTGGAGTAAAGCACGTGGCCGGAGGACCTTCTACATGCCTCCATGCGCCACCCCCAAGTTGAGTCTCCAGTTGAGCTCACATTTGATTTAGTAGACTTTGCCACACTAGATTTGTACCCAAAACGGGCTCACGGTCCTGCCCTGTACGCGCCCAGACTTGATCCTCACCTTTGAAACCAAGCTCGTAGCAGCCTTTTTGCTTTTGACCGCATATGATAGGCGCCCTCATGAGCAAAGCTCACCGTCGAAGCTCATTGGTAGTGACCGGCGATAAGATGACAAAATTGTACCTCCTCTTCATTTCAATCCAATATAAAAACGATTTGGTGGGAAATATTTATTTGTATTACATCACGTTCATAAAACAACAAAACAATAAAATAAGATACATGAACGTGCAGCGACAATTGTTAGATAATTGAATACCATCTTCATTATTTGTTGTCAATGAAAAGTCATTTCGGTGTTTGGTTGCTAGTCAAAAAAATCCAATAGGAAGTTTAAAGAAATTGAAACATATGCCATGCATGTCGGATCCTGCCCTAGATTCCAGTTAATCCTCTGTTATTATGAAAGGCTATTTATGAATATCATTTGTCTGACTAAATATTCGGCAAATTTATAGGAATTTTGTTATGGATTGCTAATAATTTAAATAATAAATATAAGATAGTTTTTATGGACTCACATGTTTAATCAAATTTCAAGCAACTCACTTTTTTATTTGGATATGTGAACCTCATATGAATTCTATCACAATTAAGGTGTGTTTGAGATTGTAATTTTGTAGATAAAAAGTACAATTTTAAACAAAATTGCAAAAAATAGATCGTTTGAAATTGCGTTTTTAAAAAATTATGACTTGAAAACGTAGAAAATTTGCATTTTAAAATTGTAGGTAAGTAGATTTTTTTTGAATATGTATAATTTTAAAGGCTAAACTACGATTTTAAAGGTCAAATTATAATTTTTTCAAACGCTTAACTGCATTTTTAAAAATCACATTTTCAAATTACACATTTTAAATCACTATTTTTAAATCGTACTTTTTAAAATCGCAATCTTAAATGAACTCTCGTTATTTTTTGATACCACACATTTACATTTTTAATTGTCAACAATTGAGAAAACAAATCGTTAAAAATCTACATTCTAATTTGAAAAATTATTTGGAGATAACGGGGCTGTTTGGCAAACCCCTCCAGATTTTTCTTTTCTTTTCACTGTCGTACTGATGTGTACAATAACTTATCTCTGTCTACCTGTACTTACTGAGAAAACATTCAAAACATGGCTGGCATTATACCAAAAATACCCTTCTTTATATTTATTCTCTCATAAAATGCATTTCTTACATATAGAGGTATTTTTGGTATAATGCATTTTTTTAAAAATTTTCAGTTACAAAGAGAGATAAATTACTGTACACATCAATACAATACGCAATAAAAAAACAAAATAAATCTAAAAAGGGATTTGCCAAACACTTACGTTTAAGTCCCATCAAAAAATTTCAGACCATTACCCATGACCCCGCAATTGATATAATTAGGTACGTGACAGTGGCAATCATTTAAAAGTGTTCCTCACATGGTTCACGTACGTGTAAAAGATGGTCCTCCCTCGAGCCACATAAAAGGCTTAAAAGCTACTGCTTTTCATATTTAGAGATTATAAAATAAATCCTCATAAGTGTGATATTTTAAGTTTAGAAAAAATTCGAAAAAAAAAGAAAAAAAAAAAAAAGTACAGTCATTTGCTTATCAAAATTGACTAGGTTTGGATTGACGGATCACGAGCTTATATGATTCTTAAAATATTGGAAAAAGTAGACATACTTTTTCAAACTTATATTTAATTATTAACGTGTCTTTTAAATTACTAATTATGTTAATATTTTTTTAAACCGTCAAAAAATATCAATATGCCTCAAAATTAACAAAAAGACAAACTATCAAAAAAAAATGTCAAATATCTTCTTAAACTAGTAAAAATTGTCAATTTCTACTGAAAAAGATATGGGCCACATTAGAAACAAGTTGCTCATATTCATTGGAGCACAAAAAAAAAATAAATAAATAAAATAACAAAAAAACAAAAAACATAACAAGTACGGAAGTAAGGAACATACCCCAAATCCGCCGAGCAATGTTTCACTTTAACTTGAGTCTTTGAAAAAGTGTCGCACAAATTAGTACAAAAAAAAAAAAAAAAAAAAAGTATAGAGAATTTGAGACCAAAACACAAAAGAAATAGGTGGCCCTTGAGAGCGACTTCCAGTGGCATGTGGCTAGCTGCTTTTGTACAAATATTAATCAAGGTAGTGCAAGGTTTTTTTTTTTTTTTTTTTCTTCCTCTTTCTTAGAATGCGATGAGAAAATGATTTTTTTTTTTTTTTTTCCTTCTATCTTCATCATTTTCCCATCTAACTCCTGTATGTCTACCGTTAGATTTTCAATTTTTACAAATTTAATGTGAATTTATAAATTGGACAGAAAAAGACTACAAGGTTAGACATCTAGCATATCTCTAATGTTATACGTACGTCACTTTTTTCTTCTTTCATCCCTTCAAATTTATGTGGCCTGATTTTCGCAACATTTGAGACATACGCCATAAATTTTTGAGTAAGACAGACTTTTGCTCTTATTTTATCATTCTAAAAGTGATGTGGCTTTAAAATATTATTATTATAAATTTATAAGATCATTATTCAAAAACTCTTACAAGTATCAGGTGATATTACAAACTTTTTAAACTCAAATACCCGATATTAAGAGCTTTTAAAAAAATTTGAAGAAAGTGCATTAAAATAAAGAAATGACAAATCATAGATACATAAAGTTTTCCAAGGTATTCTTCTCTCTCAACACAGAGATGTCCAAGAACCCTCACCATTCAGCCTGTATTCTAACTTCCTAAAAGGTTTCCATAGATACTTTGTTCTACCTCACAATCTTCAGAGTGTCTTCAATTTACAGCCAATAGCCATTTCTTTACAATTTGCAGGGAATTTCCAAAGCTTTTGTATTGAGAGTTCATTCTGTGTTTATCATCGTGAACTCCTCGATCGTCTTTTAAATATACCAATTTAGGTCTAAAGATTTGGAATTTTTGCTACACAATAATTCATATGAGTTTTCGTGGTCAAAGATGCAGATGCTAAAAAATTTAAAACAAAAAAAAGAAAAAAAAGAAAAAAAGAAGAGATTTATCCGAGAACCGAATTTACTTCCAATTATCTTTGACAACATGCCAAAGCCTAATGGCTTGATAACTAATATACCACATGTTAATTACCCTCTTTTCGAGAAGCTAGGCTCCCCCAGTAAACGCTTCATGGATCTGAGAGGGTTTTTGTAATCCAACCTTGATTGAAAAGGGTCTTGTTTCAAAATGAAAAATTGTTATATACCACACCAGAACTACTCACCTACTATTTTAGCTATGTTCGACATAGCACATCAATCCATACCTTGTTAACATAATAATAAACATAAATATAATAATAATAATACTTATAGTAACATTTAGCAATGTCATATTAAATCACGAGCATTTCATTCCGCTCTTATATTTACTCCTACATTTTAGGGTACAAGATTATTTTTCTCTACTTTAATTATTTAATTTTTTTTAATTACACTACAAAAAGCTTCGAATAGAAAATTAATATTTTAGTAGTTTAAAGAAGAGTAAAAGTGAAATGACTCTCATACTAATAGAAAGTTATTTTAATGTTGCTTACTTTTTCTTCAAATGAAATCTGAATAGAACAACAAAATAGTTTAAAATGATTATAAATTTTTAAAGTAAAAAAAAATTTCACCTTAAAGACCGAACGAGAATGAATATCTGATAGAGTAATAGTATGTGAATATAACACTACTATGAATTCCGGCCATAATAAATCTTACCACTAATTTCCAATGTAGGTGTGAATCGCTTCCCCTACCAAATCTCTGGCGGCCAGATTTATCAAATTAAAAGCTATGGCCTAAAACGAACATAACCCAAACGGATGCAGACAATAAAAATAAAACAATAACATTTTATCTTTAACGAAGATATTCGAGCAACAAAAACAAAAAAAAAAAAAGTAGCATTAGAGGTGCTTGAGAAGCGGACCTTTGGTGCCACCAGATTAGCTGCTTTTACGAATTAATCATGTCAGTGCTTCTACACCCTTTTTACATTCGAATAAAATCAAAAGAAATAAAAAAGCTGTGGTTCATGTTGTTTGTACATCTCTTTCTCCCATCTATGTATATAGAGATACACACAAAATAACCAATAAATTTGTAAATTTATAATATAAATTAATAGTAAAATTTTTTATAAAATATAAAACAAAAAATATAAAACAATGACCCAATAATCCATCTTTAAAAATAAAAGAAAAATTCATAAAAGCCGTTTAAAATTTTAGCGCGTTTGAATAACCTTATCAATATTTTGACTTTATTTTATTTGGCGCTCCCATGATTTTCAATTTGTCTCACTTAACCTTCTATTCGGTTGTTTTTACTGTCAAACCTTGTTAATAATTCATTAAAAATACGGCATGTTTTTTTTTTTTTTAAAAAAAAAATTATAAAAAAAAATAAAAAATAGTAGGTATTTTAGTCAATTTTCACACCCACTCTGTTCATGATTTAACGAAAAATCCCTAACTGAATGGGAGCCTGAAGAAACAAAATTGAAAGTTTAAAAGTCAAATAACAAAAATCAAATAATCAAGGAGATTATTCAAATCGTCTTGAATTTAACCTAAAAAAAATCATCGGTATTGTCCAAATTCCAAGTTGTCTTTTTCCTTATCCCTCCTAAAATTATTTGTTTTCGTTCTTACGGCCTTGTGACTTGTGGGCAGCTCTTTGATAGTTGATGTCATGCCAACTTTAGTCCTATTGTTATATATAGTGGGGTGACCCACGATCTCACACACCATGCAATAAAGATATACCACAAAAATATTTATGGGTTTTAGAGAAGTTGTTACTAGTCCTCTAATAATATATGTTACCCAATGTCTTTTTTGTGTCATCTAAAAATTGATGTAGCTTTTAAAATTATTATTTGATCAAAATTTAATAGTGGTATATCATAAATTTAATGGTGATTTTAAAAGCCACTTCAATTTTAGATAAACATGAATGAAACATGAAGTGACAGGTATCATTACTCAAAAATTTGAGGATCCTTAAATTCCCACTATAGTAAATCTGAGGCCACTTCTGAATGTGGGGGCAAATCCTTCCCCTTATCTGCATGTGGCATATCTTAATCAAATTAACAATCTAACATAAAATGCAAAACAAGCCAAATACTATTTTGTGAAAATGAAGAATATTAAGTTGTCGGCATCTTTTCGAATGGAGATTTTTTCAGCAATTTTATTGTAAGAGAGTTTTTATAGGGCCTATTTATTTAAACAGGTCTTGAATAATCCATCATCAGAGACAGATTTAAGGGGCTTCTAATTAATTAATTTTTTTTTTT
>FXXK01001377.1:37113-49487 GCA_900184695.1 Betula pendula
AGACAACCTTAGAAACAATTAATTCAATGATGTCCTGCATCATTCTGTAGCCACATTTCTTTTTCTTTTTCTTTTTTTTTTTCTTCTAAATATAAAATAATAAAACTTATCAGAAAAGGAAGACATCTCAAGTACATAGGAGCATAAAACACGTTCTCCTAAAGGCATACAATCTAAAAATGCAACAAACCAGGAAAGTCCAGAGAAAAAGAAATAGGAATACTTCCAAGAGCAGAAATCCAAAAACAAAAGAAAAACAAAACAAAAGATCTAAGAAATAGGGATTTTAAAGCATTCCCTGAAAGCTCCTTATGGATCAACCAAGAATACAGAACCATAAAGTGAACACATCCTAAAGTTGCAAATAACCACCAGAAAACTCATTGATTGAAGTTACAAATCTGGCCAATCTAACTAATATGCATGCATTTCAATCATTTATAGAGGCATGTCGAGTTAAAACAAATTGTACCATGTTTCTTAAAAAGAGAAAAATATGTAAGGCGGGATGCACATTATGTCGATGAAAACAAGAAATAAAACACAACAAAATCCTATTGCCATACATGTTATGTTGTACTAAGGACCAAATTTATGAAGGTGCTTGTTTGTGGAAGAAGTTCTCTATGTACTTAACATTATGAAAGACATAATTGGTTTCTGTTGAACATAAAAAAGGATATGCAAGCATTTTCTTGTATCATACTATCATTTGTGTGCGCCTCATTCATACATGTGTGTATCTATGTATGTTTGTGTGTATGTGTACATACTCTAAATTCTGTTTATGATCTGATTAAAATAGAGATGAACATACCACTGTAGTAAGCATGCAAAAATAGCACTGGAAACTTATGTATGAAGCACTATATATTATATGGAGATCATAGTAAGGTACTTTGCTGCAACTGCTCTGGACCTTGCAATAAGAGCAAGATCTGATCAATGTAGTAAAAGAGACATGAATCAACAGGTAATAGAAAATTATGCAACTTTCATGAGCGATATCTATGCGTACTTTGATACACTTCAAGATTGATATCAAACAAAGGAATCAGAAACAAGGATATCAGTTAAAAGACATACTAAGGTGGCAATATCAATGGGCTCCTCTTTCTTAGAGCAACTTATCTCTTCTTTCTGAGGGCAACTTAGTTCATCATGTTCTTCCTGTGCATAACAGCTATAATAATGCTAAGATCAATTGACCAATTAAATAGCTAGTGCTGCTTCATTATAACATCAAGGAAAAACCTCAATTGATCTGAGAATTATGTTCTCCAATGATAAGTATCCTTCCACCTAAGAGAGAGAAACAAATAAGAGAAGTAAAATAACATCAAGTGTTGAAAATGAACTGATTGCAATAGAGGAAGACTAAGAAAACGGTTGACAATACTAACATCATGAGAAGCAACCCAAGGTTGTTTTGGACAAGGGACCCATGACCACAGAGGGAAAGCTGACATAATGCTTTTCCATTTCTCCATAAAAGCACAAGCAGCAAGATGAAAATCACCTGATGAGATGGTTCCATCCCATGATAAAATATCCATGACAGCTTCTTTTAAAGCTGTTACAGCCTGAAGGGAAAAAGCAAAAAGATATTCACTTTTAGAGTTGAAATTATATAGGTAAAAAAATAAGTTAATTTGTGAGTCACATACTAAAGATGAAACTACATAGTAAAAAATCATTTTCATTATCCAAATTGAGCACTTAAATACCCATTCACACATGATATTCAATTCATGAAACTAAAAAAGGATAGTTAAAATAAAGAAAGGAGAAAAAGGGGCAACATTGCTATAAAGAGCACAATGCAACTCACTAAGCCAAAGCATAAGCTTATGCCATTGATGTCCAATAACACAAACAGCTAGCTTTATTTCGAAAATCTAGGACTTTATTTAATACCAGCAAACACTCACCAAATCCATGTGCAAAAATAAAAATACACAAATATATGTACATTGATATTTAAAGTATCAATCTTGTAACCATGGTAGTTAAAATTCTAGCTCTTCAAAAGTGGTATCCCACTAATGACCATAGTAAAGGCCCAGAGCCAATCCCAGGGAATAGAGAAGCTTCATAAGGTTTCAAGTATTGGTAGTTCGCATCTTCATAGATATGTCAATTTCACCAAGTCTCTTTCCAAGATGGTGGCCAAATAGTTATGACTTTTTGTGCAGGCTGAAACTCATCGGAAAAGGAATTTGGCTACCTTAGGATTTTGTAGTTACAGCCACCATTCAATGGGGCTTCAATCACCTCAACTCACCAGCTTTCTTGACCTTCTGGCACTAGCAAGCGCAGCTCCCATACATGGTCTTATGAAACTGCTTATGTTTAATCATACAATTACAAAGTAATGTATGTACCTATGGGATATTAAGTTCAGTTTATGTGATCCAAGTACTAGGGTTGCACCCTCACTCTTAATTAATGTAATGAAATTACTATAACAAAAAAATATATTCTTTAGAAAAAGCAGCGTTGATAAAACTTAGAGAACGAAATTGGTAAAAACTCTATTGCACCATGGAACCAAAAGCGGCCCCAATTTAACAGATTTAAATTGGTACATAAACCAAGTAAAATCCTATTTTTTACTTGTCACCTAAGTCTTACTCCACCCCCCCCCCAAAAATAAATAAAATAAAAAAAACTTCATTGAGAGTAAAAATGAGCTCTGTGATTGAGCTCCTAAAACAATATTCCTCCATCTAGAGTGGATACAGTGACGTATAAAATAGGAAAAACTTAATCATACTTCATCACAGGGTTATTTGCTTACTTTGAAAATTCAGGGCCCCATTCGATCATACAAAAACTGAGTTTTAGCTGGTCATTAACTAATTATATTTTTAAACCATTTCTTGAACCTTGTTTATTTCTCCAACAAAGATTTCACCAATTTTTTTAGTGTTTTAAAGCAAATTTGGCTTTCGTTTTTGCAACGTTAATCATAATGCTATCATATTTTTGCTTTCCGCCAGTTTATCAGCAAGCCCAAATTAAAAAAAAAAAAATTGCACGGCTGATCAAGCAATGAAGATAAATATACATACATAGAGAACAGAGCACTTAATTTACTTGTATTAACACATCGATCTTCTTAGATGTACCAAACAGCCTTTATCCATCTCCCAATTTCACAAAAGGCCAATCACTTTTGAATTTGGCAATGTTAATATATATAACATTCATATTTTTGCTTTCCTTCCAGTTTATCAGTAAACCTTCGGAATCAAAGCAATGAAAGATAAAAATATACATACAGAGATCCGATGAGAGAGAGAGAGAGCACTGGACCGACCAAAACCCCAAAGATTAGCGAACGAATTTCGGGCCAGGGGGTGAATTGGGAGAGAATCAAAACCTGAGTAAGATGTGCAAGCAAACGGAATTTCGGCCAAGGAGGGTTGAATTGGAAGAAGATATACCGGGCCGGTCTTTTCCGGATTGTAGTCTTGGGGTTCCGCTTTAGAGTTACTAATTTGGTGATTGGAGTTCTCTATTGGATCTATTGTTCTGTGCTTCATTCTTCTGTGCGTTAGAAGTGGGAGAACGAGAATTTTGGGAATTTGGTGTTTCTCCTTTCCAATTGAAATTGAAAAATGCTTCTTGTCCAATTTTTTTTATCATGATGACGTGATCATTTCTTTTATATGATGGTACAAAATGACCTGTTTGTGCCACATGTCCTTCTCCTAAACTTTAGATTGTAATAATGTTCCTCCAAAATATTAAAACTTGTCAATGTCTCCCAATAATAAAAATACCTTAATAAAATAAAATATATATATATTAAAAAAAAACTCTAGGGTGGACTATCCACCCCGTAAGTGTGGTTGAACCAGTCCAAGCATTTTTTGAGGTGCTTAAGCACTCCCAAAACAATGCTCGGTTGGCTCGACCACCTCCTATGAGTTTTGAGGTATACCGCACAACCTCGTCCGCTTCTTTACTCCTTCTTTTTTCTCCTTTCTCCGATATTTTTGATCGTAAAAAACAAAATTAAGGTCATTTTTATCTTTTTGTTAATCTTGTAAAACATTGACAAATTTTGATAGTTTAAGAAGGGATATTGTCGTAATTATCTAAAATTTATAGGAGACATTGTCAATTTAATAATAGTTTGATGTGAGTATATTGACTTTTCCCTTGATTTAAAGTTTCTTAATTAATTTGAAATGGTAATATCCATTAGTAAGTAAATTTCTCATAGTAATGGAAACTTATGCGCTATAGCCCATGATGCTTTTTGGTGAAGAAAATATATGAAGAACATATGAATGGGCCTTTATATATTGATATCATTGAGGAAAAAAACCGCATGTTCCCAAAGAGAGCTTCGCAACCGTATAGCTTATGCTCAATGGCTAAAAAATCAAATACAAAGTAAACTAGGCCATTCTAATAGGTTCCAAGTGCTTTTATAAATGGACCACCAACGTAGGAGATTGTACAATGTCATATTTTGGGTGTTGTTACAAGGTCACAAAGTTCCATTCTAATCACACCCTTCATTAATTTTCAAATATACTATGACAATTATTCCTGTCAAGACATTATATTATGGTTTACTTACACACACATCAGACCCAAAACTTTCTAGGGTGACTTTAAATATTGTTTTAACATTGTATGCCTCCAAACTTTCAAAGAAACAGTTGTTCAAATTGTTTGTTGGCTTCCCACATTCAAAAATAAAAGTTCATGAATGTCAACAATATTTTCTCCAAATGACAAGGATTGGTCCAATCCAATATGCCAAATTCACAAAGCAAGGGATTACTATTAGAGAAGGAAGAATAACAATAATATATCTTCTCAAACTTAAAACTTAAAATTTTCATTGGTCTAAGTATGAGAAAATAGAATCAAACATGCAAAATATACGTAATAAGGAGAGTTATCTTAAACAAAAAAAAAAAAAAAACTTATTTGTTACACATAAATACTAAGCATCTTTGCGCTATCAAATATATATGAGAAAACTAATTGTCTCCTTGAGTAGGGATGTAATAAATTAAAAGACTTGCATATAAATTAATTTGCATTTAAAATTGAGATGATTGACTTGATTCATTTGATTGACTCGAATTCTCTTCACCACCTGTGACGGTTCTCTCTAGTGATGATAGGAAAGGCTTGGAAGGCATTTGTAAGCATTCAACTTCTCCTTCAAGCATTTGCACGACTTTGTTCATTGAAGGGCGATCACTAGGCTTCATCTGTATACACCATAATGCAACAATGATCATCTTCTTGCCTATTTTCTTTTCCTCCTCTGTGGCATCTTTCATTTCTACTTCGTTTCCGTCGTGCAATTGGTCATAGACCCAAGTAGGGAAGTATATTTGGCTTGAGTATTCTGCAGATGCATTTATGTTCCTTCTTCTACCGGCCATTTCCATCAATAACATTCCAAAACTATAAACATCAGCTTTGTATGAGACGCCTCCAATGTTTTTGTAGAACAACTCAGGAGCCATGTATCCTAATGTCCCTCTTGCAGCAGTCAAAGAAACAATGCTGTCNGCAGATGCATTTATGTTCCTTCTTCTACCGGCCATTTCCATCAATAACATTCCAAAACTATAAACATCAGCTTTGTATGAGACGCCTCCAATGTTTTTGTAGAACAACTCAGGAGCCATGTATCCTAATGTCCCTCTTGCAGCAGTCAAAGAAACAATGCTGTCATTTACTGGATACAATTTTGCTAGTCCAAAGTCAGAAACCTTGGGAGTAAAATTCTCATCAAGAAGAATGTTGTGAGGCTTGATATCAAAATGTAAAATCTGCATGTCACATCCTTGATGTAAATATTCAACCCCACGAGCCACTCCTAGAGCTATTTCATACATTTTATCATAGCTTAGGAGCGTGCATGCTTCTGGCAAAAATATGTATTTATTCAATGAACCATTAGGCATGAACTCATATACAAGAGCCCGTTTTGATCCTTCAACGCAAAAACCAATGAGTTGCACTACATTAACATGGTGAATCCTTCCAATGGTTGCAATTTCGTTTATAAAATCTTGTCCGTTAGCGCTGGATTTACCTAACATCTTTATAGCTACAAGACAACCACTTCGAAGTGTTCCTTTAAATACAGTGCCATAGCCTCCTTCACCCAACTTGTCCTTGAAACTTTTGGTAATCTTCCTAATTTCGGAATAAGAGTACCTTATCGGCATGAGGTTATTGTGACTTTGTAAAAATTCTTCAACAACATCATACATTGATAAATGCCTCCTATGCCATTTATATATCAAGAATGCAATCACAAATGGAGTCCCCAATATCATTTTTGCTGGTTGGATTAATAGTCCTATGGAAGAACATCACCAAAATGGATTGTAAGCCAACACATGTTGTTGCATTATTGCATTAAATCTTTTTTTATTATTATTTATTTAAGTATAGTTACATAAGTGACTTTTAGATCCTAGTAATTAAGTACAATACTTGTAACTTTTTTTCGAGTAATAATTAATATTTTCATTATGGCCATATGTTTAATTCACGCTTAATTTACGGTGTAAAGAAAGATATGCTAAAAAGGAAAAAAAATCAAAGGAGAGAAGGTTCTTACCGTAGTCGATGGTCATGAACATTAGTAAATTGAGAGGAGCTGCAAGAAGTATCAAAAAAAAAAAAATATTAATAAAATTGCCTAAACAAATCTCACCTAGGGCCATGCTTAAGAAGAAATAAAAGCAACACTATAAAACTCTTGACTTTATGTGTCTGGGCTTTCAATTAGGTTGAGCTCGAATCTATATATGCCTTCTCAACGACCTTGTGCTAAAGCTAGTTGTTGGATAAATTATTTACTTACTGAGGGTTTCAATACTTAACCTTTAAAGCAATCTTACCAAGGAAACTGTGGGGGAAGGCAAAGAGAATTATTTTTTATTCAATAGAGGAAGCTATTTTCTTAAGAAATCTAAGCTATTTGTCATTTTCCTCATTGTTTCAGAAATTTAAAGAAAACCTAAAAGTTTAAGATCAACCATTTCTCAAGCACATGGTTATCTTCTACTTGCTTCATCATCAAGGACAATCGATCAATTTCTATGTCATTGTGTCATTCTATACTATCTTGCAAATAACTTTTTGAGATTAAAACATCACCTTTTTGGTAATCACCGTTTTCGTATACCCAATCAAATAGCTCAAATCGTCGTAGTTGGTATGATACTGTTTTGACAAAGAAAATAATAACATGCATCAGTGTTTGGAAACATAAAATTAAAACTCAGCATTTCTTTTCAAGTTGAAAATATAGTATTTATCGTATATTTTTTTATGTAAACATCAATAATAACATCACATTGCAAGGAATGATCTGTTTATAAAAAAAGGAAAAGAAAAAAAAAAAAGATAATCAAAATCAAAAGAGAGATATAGGTTCTTACTGAAATCCCCTGGTATTGATAGTATTCCCACAATACCTACAACATGAACAAAAAAGGAAAAAAAAAATGATTAATTAATCAAAAAGGTGACTTGAAGAATTTTAATAGTCTATCAAAAAAAAGTTATTGTTATTTCTATTTAATTCTCATGATTGTATTTCATTGTGTTATTCTATCTTATATCCTATAAACAACTTCGCGAGATAGAAAACTTACCTTCGTAAATCTCACGTAGTGTTATTCTTCCTCCTTTGACAAAGAAAATAATAACGTCAGCATTTGGAATTTTAGAAATAGAAATCAAGTAAATTATTACAATAATGCTAAACTAGAATGAATATCTTATTACATAGGCAATATTGTATGGGGGTATGCATGAATGATTAGTGATGAGAGTGAGGAATCCAAGAATTAAGAAAATAAAGAAATATAAATTTAATGGTGAACATGTAAGATAATATTTAATTAGAAACTGCAAGTGTTATGTATTTTTACGCACCATCTCGATAGCAAGTAACATTGTTCGCCTCATTGAGGTAGCAATCGGCATCTAGGCAGCTTCCACAATAAGTTCGATTCCAGAAAAGCTCAAAACCTCGTAGCAATTCATTGTGGAAGACTGTACAGGAAATATTTCTCAAGTCATCATCATATCGATGTGACGTTGTTGTGAGAGATATTTGCTCTACTTGGCACAAGTCCCCCAATTCCACTGCCGTTGAACTATAATAGCCGAATAGATAAGAGCCGAATAGAGCATATCTATAGTACCTCTTGGAAGAATACAATCCATCCTCAATACAAGCAGAAATGTTTAAATGATACTGAGAATTCACTGGCTTTTCACATTTCACGAAAATCGTATCGCTTGATAGATGGAACGGATCATATGGTGGTTCCCCTGAATAGAAATTCCCCCATTCTAGAGAATAACGAGGGATGAAGGAAGACTCATTAGCGTTCAGAATACCTGGGTCTACAACTCGGATTGTGTAGTTGTTGTAATTGATTTGTTGTACGTAGTATCTTCCATGATATAAGTATAACACAGTTTGGGTTTGGTTGTTCTCACATGAAAGACTATACTTTGGATCGCCACAGATTTCTGGATCGCTCGTTAATCGAAAGGGATAGCTTATGTTACGGATAGAGCCGCAGGAAGAAGCAGGACAGTGATGATAATTGTCGTTGGCACTGCAAGCTTCATGGACTAGGACAAGAACAACAATTACGACCATGAGTCCTGCCATGGAGATCTGGAGAGAGAGAGAGAGAGAGAGAGAGAGGTGTTCCACAATCCACAGCTAAAACACTATAGACAAAGTAATAAATAAATAATGGAGATTTATAAGGCGTCAGCAGCTACGTCATATATTGAATAATAGGCCTTTTATGAAGTTGATGGAAAGAAACCATTGTCCCCAAGTCACCGTCCTTGAGAAACACTATAGACAAAGTAATCACCAGTGGTTCTCTCTCTCTCTCTCTACCCGCATGTTCAAAGTGGTTACCACACTGATTTTGAACGCTGAATTTTGTAGGAGAGCAAAAGCTGGTGTCCTCACAAAGAGAGTTGGTGACTTCACAAACAGACACACACACTACGAGAGTTGCACCACAAGCGCGGGGATATTTAAATTTAGAATGGTCCTTGAGATTGGCAGATTGCCCCTTTTCTTTGTCTTCTCTTCTCTCTTTGTAATTATCAAAATTTCAGATTATCCAATTGCGTAATATTAAAAATTACGTTTTTATCCTATAACTGTCTCATAATATTAATGTGACAATTTATAACCAACTCTAAGATTTTTTTTTATTATTGTTAATAACAGATTTAAAGGATGGTTAAGACTGATTAGATAATAAAAATGTGATTTCAAACATTCTTCGATCCAATTATAGAGAATCTTAACCCACTTGCTCCACACGTGTAGACAAAAAAGTGTCAACTTTCTTCAGTCCATGGAACAGAGTTTGGCTTTGATACGCAATCAATGTAGAGTAAATGGACCACCTAAATGGGAAAAGAAAGAAAAAGAAAACAATTACTTGGATCAACCAAGTGGGTTTACTTAATTAGAAAAAAAAAAAAAAATTGAGTGTACTTACGATCAACCTGAATGTGAATGGCTAGGTCAGATATTCTATCCATTTGGGTGTACTTACGATCAACCTGTTCTTCATTCTCCGAAAGTTCCAGACTCTTTTGTCATGCGAACCACATTGATCAATGGTTGCCACATAAGATTAAAGGATAGAACAAAAGGATGAACAACGCAGTTCATTGGAAGGTTGAAATTGAATAACATAAGGAAACGAACAAAGATTTTTATGTCCTCTTAGAATAGTCCTTGAGATTGCCCCACTTTTGTTTGTCTTCTTTTGTGTGGTTGTTGTAATTCATTTCTCCCCCTTCCCCTTCTCTCTTTGTAATTGCTAAAAAAAAAAAAAGGGGACAGTCCTTGAGAAGTTCACCCGAAATTTACTCGTCACTTGAACAAAGTGAGAGGTAATCACTGGAGTATTTAAGAGGCTGAGAAGTACCATTCCTCATATGGATATTTGCATAGAAATAATGGTAATCTCATACTTGTTCTTGTTTGTGCCTTTCATCATAGACCTTGGAGAAGCCCAAAATGAGTGTGCTGAATCACGTTGTGGAGGCCATGGCCCAACCATTCGATTTCCCTTCCGACTTAACAGCCAGCCAGACCACTGTGGCTATCCTGGATTTATTCTCTCCTGCACTGATACTAATCAAACGGTGCTCGAGTTACCAATTTCAGTGAAGCTCTTTGTCAAAAAGATTGACTAATTCAATTATATGATCCGGAAAATTGCCCCCCAGGGCAGCTTCGGTGGCTCGATTTGTCTTCCTCGCCTTTCCAATTCAATTATCCCCCTTATTATGACCCCCGTTTCAACTATGCCTTATTCATATGGGTGTTCGTCGGTTAAGTCGGTGTCGAAAATAGCATTTTCGCCTTTCGCCAAATCACAGTCGGTAAAGTCGGAAATTGTACCGACTTTACCGCATGTGGGCTTGTTTCGCCTACCGACATTACCGACTTTTGTCGGTAATGACGGTCGGAAATGTCGGTTAAATCGGGTCAAGTTTCTGGTTCGGCTGGGGTGGCCCATGCACTTTTTGGGCCAATTTTTAGGTTATAGCCTTGCAGCCTATTCGTTTTTTGGGTCGAAAAATAGGGTTTCTAATATGACCATTTTCAAAAATTATGAATATTTTTAAAATATAATATGACCCAATAATATAAAAATCTGTTTCAAATTTACATTCTCATAATCAACATTTACAAACCTATTAGGTCGGTCATTTACATTCTCATAGTGACATCATAAAATACTTTAAAAAATTTTTACAAAAAAACTCTTACAAAGTGACGTGGCACAATATGATTAGATTTCTCAAAATGTGAATTTTTCTCATTTCCAATTATATTGATTATGAGAATGTGAATGTCGGTTAAAGTCGGTTAAAATCGGTAGGCGGTCGGTACAAAACCATTTTCGCCTACCAACCGACAATTGTCGGAAGAAATTTTTTTCTTCCGCCTACCGACCGCCAGTGGGCGGTAAGCGGTCGAAAACGGTCGAAACTCGGTCGGTACGCGATACGCGGTGAACTTGTACACCCCTACTTATTCAATTGTTCCCCGAGATCAGAAAAAATGGAGTACCATCTGACCTCTTGTCTTAGTGGCCATACCTACCAAGTTTATCCTGCGACTTACATCACGGAGTCCCTCATATCTTGTACAAAGATGTAAAATCTTCCATCAATTTCAAATGGTATAATACTCCATCATGATAAATTTCTTCAATTGAATTGGTCCACTCCAGCGTGCACATACTGTGAAGTGAGCAAAGGCAATAGATGTGTGAAGAGTAATAGCAGTACTGGATCAGACACTCGGTGCATTTCTACACATGCTAAAGGTCTCGTATCTACCCAATTCATTTCAGCCTTTCGATCTACTTGATTATTTATTTTTTGAAATGTACATTAATGAGAAGCTGATTGTGTTAAATATTTGCAGCTGCATTAATACCAAGGCCTGCGATTCCTGGTGAGTTGTCTATTGGATATTTGAAATACTTCTTATTGTAGAGATGAATTAAGTTATTAATTAATTAGCTCATAACCCACGCTATGCGCAAGATTCTTCATTATAATTTAATTTCAAAATTTAAATNATCATGCACAAAAAAAAAAAAAAACTTAATGAACAATAACGCAACTAAAAAATCATCATACCTTGTTCCAAAAACAACAATAGGAAATTTTTCTCACCATCGTTTTCCTGAATTCAGTGTACAATTACAAAAGGAAAAATAAGCAAATTCAATAAAAAGTAATATATAATTTAGAACAGAATAGAAGGACAAAAAACAAAAACGGAATAATAGAACTACAGGAACTAAAAACAAAAAATGAAAAATAGTAATATAATAGAAAAAGAACTATATTTTCTTTATACTTTTCCTGGTTCCAATGAAATTCTTAAGTATATGAAAAAGTCCTGTCAAAATAGAGAAAGAAACTACTATTCAATGGACGTAAACTAAAAAATCGCCATATCTCATACAAAAAATAATGATAAAAAACTCTCTCTTTCTATCATTTTCCTGAATTTAATATAAAATTTACCAAAGGAAAAATAATCAATTGAAATAAAAATAATATATGAATTAAAACAAAAACAAAAAAAAAAAGACAAAAAAAGGGAAACGGAAGAACAAAACCACATAAAATAAAGATTAAAAAAAAAAGAAAAAAAAGGGGAAAATGAACAATTCTAATAAAACATAGATGGAAAACACTCTTACTCACAATTTCTTACCAGAATTCAGTGTATAAATTACTAAGGGAAAAAAAAAAAAACAGCAATTTGATTAAAAAGTAATATATAAATA
>FXXK01001378.1:24159-57163 GCA_900184695.1 Betula pendula
TTAATCCTTGTCATCCAAACAAACTTATTTCACAACTTGTTCCTGCCCGATGTCTAGGTGTTGCATTATTTCAATGGTTCAAAGTTTGTTTAATCATGACAAATGCACAACATGAGAAATTAATAACAGGAAAAAAAATTTAAATATAATCAGAAAAAATGGGAAAGAAATAAGGCTGCTCATCACCCAAGAACTCAGAGCATGAATTTTCAATTCCCAAGATTTGCAAATGTTCAACTGTAAATTTGATTAGTATCAAAAGAATACAATTCTAAGAAGCAGCCTTGGCTCCTAAAATAAAATAAAATAAATAAACCAAGCCAACAACTTTCTAACCCAAATAATAAGACTCACTACTAGCTAATGTTGCCTACAGAGGGCGCCAATTAGGCCCCACATCAAAATTGACCATATATCTGAACAATTTTGATCTTGAATCTTGCTCTTTAGTGAGCTTCTTTTTGCCTGCAACATAACTTTACTGGCACAACAAAAAGAGATGGTGACCTTGGACCCGGAAGAAGAAAGACGAGATGATGGAGCTAATAGTGATGATGAGCAACTATCTCAAGCACTCTAGCAAGTACTATCAACTTAAAAGGATGAAGAAGACTAGAAACAAGATAGCATATTTCAAACGTGTAAGTTGCAACAGTCAGCTAGTACTATGGTCATTTGATGAGAGCAGCTGCACCAATGTTGCACCACGCCAGAGGATGCTAAGTGAAAATTGGGTTTAAAAACGTTCTTATTTACGAGTAAGGGTTTCAAAACTTTACACATGCTAATCCTTACAAGGTTGCTTGGGTAAACAACCCGAATCTAAAAATCCATGAGAGATGTTTGCTTACCTTCTGATTTGCAATTTCATAGATACAGTGCAATGTGATGTTCTTCCTCCAGAGGTGTGCTTGCTAGGCCAACCATGGTTATTTGATATAAAGAACATAGCATTGTGGGTTCGATATTACGTATTCCTTCGATGTGGACAACCACAACATCAAACTAATGCCTGCCAAGGACATAAGCATATTGATTCGTTCAAAGATGGAATTCTTGGGCTAGTGTCTTTTCTTGTCAAGTGTATAAACTCAACCAGAGATGTAGTTTTTGGTCCAGCCCCTCACTTTATGGGATCGAGTCCTTTTTGGAATGGGAGAATTAGAGGTGTAAACGAGCCATGCCTGAGCAAGTAGTGCTTGCTCGAGCTTGGCTCGTTTGATTTTTTCTAGAGCTCGAGCTCAACACAAGCCTCGTTTTTGTATTCGAGCTCGGCTTGCCAAGGTGGGATCCCTATACGAGTTCGAACTCGAGTCGAACCTCTCGGATTCAGTGAGCAGGTGGGCTGTTCTGGGCAAGGGGTTGTGATCGTGGTTGTGGCGTTTCAAGTCGACCTCAGACTCGGCCTAGTGGAAGATCCGGAAGGAGTAGATGGATCGGAGGTTGACTAGAGGGATGAACGTCCCAATTGTAATTCGTAGTTAGTAACAAGGGAAGAAAAGTGTTAGGCAAAAGAAATAAGAAAGCTGAAAAAAAGGAGAAGTCTGTAGGAAACGTGAAGAAAAAGGAGAAGAAAGCTGGAACCAAAGAGACAGGCACCAGGCTCAACATCTGATGAAGTCTCACGTGAAGAAATGTAATAGTTCGATGATCTCAACAACCGTTATGCCTAGAACGGTGCAAGGACGAAGAAGACTTCCTTTGTTACAGAAGAGTTTTGTTCAGATGGGAAATATGAAAACAAAAGGGCAAGAGCTGAGGCATTGATTTCAAAGGGTTGCTGACAAGTCTTGCGAGTCCATGCTTCGAGGAAGATGTGGCAGGAGATGAGGGCGTTTTGGAAAGAGCAATGACTTTAAATGTCAGAAGTGGCTTTAAATGTGTGTGTGTTTTACATTACATTGCTTTGCGTCTTATTAGACAACAACGTTGTAAATCCCACAATGGTGATGTTGTAAGTTTTGTCACAACGTTTTATGTTGTAAATCATCAAGAGCAGATGTATGCCAAGCTGATTGGGAATTTACAGTGACATCACACCAAATAAGATAGAGTAGCAATTTTACAAAGAGATTTCCACCGTATACCAACAAACCTTTTCATCTAATTCCAAAATTTAGTAAAGTATATCATGGAGCAAAGTTGTAGATATATGCCTCATATTACACATATAAACAGACAAAAAATGCACATATACAAAAAGCTAAAAATTAGATATAATGTAGAAGACAAAGAGAACATAAACTATCGACTAATTGTTACTTTAATAAAATAAATAATACTATAAAACCATATATATATATATATATATATATATATATATATATATATGAGTCGAGCATTATACGAGTTTATTCACGAACGTTAACCGAGTTGAGCCGAGTTTATACGAGTTTGTATCGTTTAATAATCAAGCCAAATTTTGTGTTCATGAACGGCTCATTTAATAATCGAATTGAGCACAAGTTGAGTTTAATCGAGCCGAACCCGAGTATGTCATGAATAGCTTATTCATTCACACCCCTAAGGAGAACTGATATAACAGCCAGCCATACAAAGACTTTTCCAGCAGTCTATTTTGAAATTTTCAAAATCCCAAACTTCATAATGGGTTAGTTGAAGACTTTGCTAGTAGTTATGAGCAAAGTATTTCATTTTTTGTGATGAAAGTTTCTCAGAATTACTTCAAATAGGAGCTTGTTACTAAGGATGATAGAACTTTGCTTTGAAGGAACGTATGCGTGAAGAAAGTCAGTTACTTCTACCTAGCAGCTGCTATCCTTTAAATCCCTCGGAGCTAATGAATTGTCCTACTTACTTTTCAATGAAATGTGTGAGTACTTCCTTAAGAAGTAACCTTGGCTACAAAAGGATGTTACTTGTAGTCTTTTGGCAGTGATTCAATGAATTGAAAGTTGAGTTGTTTAATTTTTACTTTTGAAACACTGCAACTCCCTCCGTTGTACACATTCACTTAGCCCATATTTGAAGCTTCATTTCTTTCATCAACGCTCGCCTTTTGAACCTGAACGTTGATACTGACCCGTCACATAGTGCCTGGAGAATTATATTACCTTTGAGCTGCTGACACTTAGAAATCCAAACATACATCTTGCTTATCATCCTTCTCAAACAAACCTCCGATCCTCTATACAACAGAGAAGACCAGTACCTCCATAAATCACAGCGACTTCTCCACTTGTTTATCCCACCAAGATTCTATTCTCTTTCGAACCTTCGCCCGACTCCCAATACACCACCTTCCCGGCAAGACAACCTTAGAAACAATTAATTCAATGATGTCCTGCATCATTCTGTAGCCACATTTCTTTTTCTTTTTTTTTTTTATTCTAAATATAAAATAATAAAACTTATCAGAAAAGGAAGACATCTCAAGTACACAGGAGCATAAAACAGGTTCTCCTAAAGGCATACAATCTAAAATGCAACAAACCAGGAAAGTCCAGAGAAAAAGAAATAGGAATACTTCCAAGAGCAGAAATCCAAAAACGAAAGAAAAACAAAACAAAAGATCTAAGAAATAGGGATTTTAAAGCATTCCCTGAAAGCTCCTTATGGATCAACCAAGAATACAGAACCATAAAGTGAACACATCCTAAAGTTGCAAATAACCACCAGAAAACTCATTGATTGAAGTTACGAATCTGGCCAATCTAACTAATATGCATGCATTTCAATCATTTATAGAGGCATGTCGAGTTAAAACAAATTGTACCATGTTTCTTAAAAAGAGAAAAATATGTAAGGCGGGATGCACATTATGTCGATGAAAACAAGAAATAAAACACAACAAAATCCTATTGCCATACATGTTATGTTGTACTAAGGACCAAATTTATGAAGGTGCTTGTTTGTGGAAGAAGTTCTCTATGTACTTAACATTATGAAAGACATAATTGGTTTCTGTTTTTTTTTTATGAATAAGAGAAAGTATATTAAAGGCGCAAAAAAGGCGCAACCCTGGTACACAGGGTGTATACAAGGGACCCCTTAAAAAGAGGAAGAGAAATGTACAAGAAAATCGTTAAAGCTTAAAACAACAGGAGCTAAATAAGCAAAAGTCCAAAAATACAGAGAATGGAAAAAGAAGGACTTAAGCTCCTCAAACGATCTCTCTTTGTCTTCGAAGGTGCGATCATTTCGCTCTTTCCATAAGCACCACAAGAGACAAGAGGGCACCATCTTCCACACAACTGCACTCCGGGAGCGACCTCCAGTCCACCAACAGGCAAACAAATCAATCACTCTAAGAGGCATAACCCAAGATAGACCAAATCGGCTAAAGATGGTGTTCCAAAGGGCATTGGCAACCTCACAATGAAGAAGAAGATGATCCACAGTTTCTTCATGTCTTTTGCACATACAACATCTGTTAATCACGATTACATGCCTTCTTCTAAGATTGTCCAAAGTGAGGATCTTCCCTAAAGCTGCCGCCCAAGCAAAAAAGGCCACTTTCAAAGGGGCCTTGGTTCTCCAAATGCTCTTCCAAGGAAAAGGAAGAACATTATTACACACAAGGGTCCTGTAATAGGATCTAACGTCGAATTTTCCTTTGCGAGAGGGGATCCACCAAAGCTTATCTACTCCAGCCCTTCTCCCTCGAATGGAGTATAACAAGGAGAAAAAGGAGGCCATAGTATCCAATTCCCAATCATGAGCTGCTCGAATAAAACTGACATCCCATAGAAGGGAGCCACTAGAATAGTCCAGATGATCAGCCACAAAAGCATTCTTCTCACGAGCTATGACAAATAAGGCCGGAAAAGCTACTTTAAGGGGTGACTCTCCACACCACGTATCATCCCAAAAACTGATCTTAGATCCATCTCCCAGCTCACATCTGGTGTATTTACAGAACAAGCTCCAACCCTTCCTTATATTCTTCCATAATCCCACACCGTGCGGCCCAGAGGGGGCAAGAGAACACCACCCGCCTTCCACACTACCAAATTTAGCATCCACAACAGTTCTCCACCAAGCCCCTCTCTCATGCTCATAACGCCATAACCACTTTCCTAACAGGGCCCTGTTGAAAGTCCTTAAGCTCCGGATCCCCAATCCTCCCTCAGAAATAGGAGAACAAACCTTGGACCACTTGACCAAGTGAAATTTAAATTCATCACCCAATCCTCCCCATAAAAAGTCACGATAGAGCTTCTCAATACGGTTAGCCACACTAGCAGGGATACTAAAAAGAGACAGCAAATACGTCGGTAGATTAGAAAGAGTGCTCTTTATGAGGGTAATCCTACCCCCCTTGGATAAATACATCCGTTTCCAACTAGCCAACCGACGATCAATCTTCTCAATGACCCCATTCCAGATAGGCTTGGCCTTAAAACTCGCACCAAGCGGAAGACCAAGGTATTTCAAAGGCAAGGAGGAGACCCTGCAACCCAAGATGTCAGCCAACCCTTCCACATCAACCACATTTCCCACAGGAACCAATTCTGACTTGGACAGATTAACCTTTAAGCCAGAGACCCCTTCAAAAGCAAGGAAACACACACGCAAGAAACGCAGGTGATCAGGGTTAGCCCCACAGAAGACCAGAGTATCATCTGCAAAAAGCAAGTGAGAAACGTTCACTGCTACTGAATTTCTTGAACCGACAGAGAAGCCTGAGAAAAGACCCCTATTGACAGAGACAGTGAGCATCTTGCTTAGCGCCTCCATAACAACCACAAATAGGAGAGGAGACAAAGGGTCGCCTTGCCGAAGACCGCGGGAGCTGCTAAAGAAACCAGCCGGAGAACCGTTAACCAACACCGAGAACCGCGCCGAAGAGATGCAACAATCAATCCAAGAACACCATTTCTCCCCAAAGCCACATCTTCTCAGCATGTAAAGGAGAAAGCTCCAATTTACATGGTCATAGGCCTTCTCAATATCCAGCTTGCAAATCACCCCTGGAATACCCGAGTTGATACGGCTATCAACACATTCATTTGCAATGAGAATCGAATCCAGAATTTGCCTTCCTTTAACGAACGCATTCTGAGGTTCCGAAACAATCTTCTCCAAGACCTTTTTAAGCCTGTTTGCAAGGACTTTAGCAATGATTTTGTAGACCCCGCTCACAAGACTGATCGGCCGATAATCTTTGAGATCCGTCGCCCCAGATATCTTCGGGATTAAGGCAATAAAAGTGGCATTAAGGCTTTTGACAAACTTACTATGAGCATGGAAATCATGGAAGACCCCCATAATATCATATTTAAGCACATCCCAACAATCTTGAAAGAATGCCATGGAAAAACCGTCGGGGCCTGGGGCCTTATCTCTGTTCATACCTTTTACCACCTCCATAACCTCCCTTTCCTCAAAAGGAGTCTCCAATGAAGAAGCCTCTGCATCACCTAAAGAGCGGAAGACCAAATCATCCAATCGAGGCCGCCAACTATAAGGTTCAGTGAATAAAGACTCGTAGTACTGAACTACAGAAGCTCTAATAGAGGGTTGATCTGACGAAACCGAGCCATTCACAGAAAGAGATTCAATGGAATTATATCTCTTATTCGAATTGGCCACCCGATGAAAGAATTTAGTGCACTTATCTCCCTCTTTAAGCCACTGAACCCTAGACTTTTGTCTCCAACTAACCTCCTCCTGAAGAGTAACAAGCTCCAGCTCACTAATTACCACACTTTTACGCTCCTTTTCGAAAGGAGCCAAACCACGCTCCTCCATGCAATCAAGAGCATTTAATTCTTCCATGAGAGCTTTTTTACGGAATTCCACATTGCCAAAAACCTGTTCATTTCACCTTTTGAGATCGGTCTTCAGAGCTTTGAGCTTCTGAGCCAGAATGAAGCTAGGAGAGCCCTGGAAGGAGTAAGATGACCACCAATGTCTCACCTTATCTACGAAACCCTCCACTTTTAACCACATAATCTCGAACTTGAAAGGTCTGGCACCCCCTATAAAACCTCCACAATCAAGAAGAATGGGGAAGTGATCAGAACACAATCTCTGCAACCTTTTTTGGAAAAGGCCAGGAAACTTGGCTTCCCACTCCGGAGAAACAAGGAATCTATCGATACGGGACCAAGAGACTGAGTTGGACCATGTAAGAGTCCCCCCAGCAAGGGGAAGGTCCATGAGGTGATGATCAGAAATAAAATCCGAAAACTCCAACATAGCAGGGCAAAAGCGGGCTTCCCCCGATCTCTCATCCGGATACCGGGTAACATTAAAAAAGGATATGCAAGCATTTTCTTGTATCATACTATCATTTGTGTGCGCCTCATTCATACATAGACACATATATGTAAATATATCATACTGTCATGTGTGTATCTATGTATGTTTGTGTGTATGTGTACATACTCTAAATTCTGTTTATGATCTGATTAAAAGAGATGGACATACCACTGTAGTAAGCACGCAAAAATAGCACTGGAACTCTGTATGAAGCACTATATATTATATGGAGATCATAGTAAGGTACTTTGCTGCAACTGCTCTGAACCTTGCAATAAGAGTAAGATCTGATCAATGTAGTAAAAGAGACAAGAATCAACAGGTAATAGAAAATTATGCAACTTTCATGAGCGATATCTATGCGTACTTTGATACACTTCAAGATTAATATCAAACAAAGGAATCAGAAACAAGGATATCAGTTAAAAGACATACTAAGGTGGCAATATCAATGGGCTCCTCTTTCTCAGAGCAACTTATCTCTTCTTTCTGAGGGCAACTTAGTTCATCATGTTCTTCCTGTGCATAACAGCTATAATAATGCTAAGATCAATTGATCAATTAAATAGCTAGTGCTACTTCATTATAACATCAAGGACAAACCTCAATTGATCTGAGAATTATGTTCTCCAATGATAAGTATCCTTCCACCTAAGAGAGAGAAACAAATAAGAGAAGTAAAATAACATCAAGTGTTGAAAATGAACTAATTGCAATAGAGGAAGACTAAGAAAACAGTAGACAATACTAACATCATGAGAAGCAACCCAAGGTTGTTTTGGACAAGGGACCCATGACCACAGAGGGAAAGTTGACATAATGCTTTTCCATTTCTCCATAAAAGCACAAGCAGCAAGATGAAAATCACCTGATGAGACGGTTCCATCCCATGATAAAATATCCATGACAGCTTCTTTTAAAGCTGTTACAGCCTGAAGGGAAAAAGCAAAAAGATATTCACTTTTAGAGTTGAAATTATATAGGTTAAAAAATAAGTTAATTTGTGAGTCACATACTAGAGATGAAACTACATAGTAAAAAATCATTTTCATTACCCAAATTGAGCACTTAAATACCCCATTCACGCATGATATTCAATTCATGAAACTAAAAAAGGATAGTTAAAATAAAGAAAGGAGAAAAAGGCAAGGCAGCGTTGCTATAAAGAGCACAATGAAACTCACTAAGCCAAAGCATAAGCTTATGCCATTGATGTCCAATAACACAAACAGCTAGCTTTATTTAGAAAATCTAGGACTTTATTTCATACCAGCAAACACTCACCAAATCCATGCGCAAAAATAAAAATACACAAATATATGTACATTGATATTTAAAGTATCAATCTTGTAACCATGGTAGTTAAAATTCTAGCTCTTCAAAAGTGGTATCCCACTAATGACCATAGTAAAGGCCCAAAGCCAATCCCAGGGAATAGAGAAGCTTCATAAGGTTTCAAGTATTGGTAGTTCATCTTCACAGATATGTCAATTTCACCAAGCCTCTTTCCAAGATGGTGGCCAAATAGTTATGACTTTTGTGCAGGCTGAAACTCATCGGAAAAGGAATTTCGCTACCTTAGGGATTTTGTAGTTACAGCCACCATTCAATGGGGCTTCAATCACCTCAACTCACCAGCTTTCTTGACCTTCTGGCACTAGCAAGCGCAGTCCCCATACATGGTCTTATGAAACCCCTTATGTTTAATCATACAATTACAAAGTAATGTATGTACCTATGGGATATTAAGTTCAGGTTTATGTGATCCAAGTAGTAGTAGTAGTTTTACTTATATATTAAAATATGTATTCTTTTTAGAAAGAAGTAGCTTCTGATAAAATTAGAAGAATGATATTGATAAGTTCTATCGCACATGGACCAAAAGTTACCCAAATTTTTTAACTGATTTAAATTGTACAGAACCAAGTGAGAATCCTACTTTTGTGCTTGTCATTCTAAGTCTGCTCCACCCCCCTCCAAAAAAAAAAACTCTCATTTTATGAGGGGCTGATGAAGCTCTGTGATCGAGTCTCCAAAACAATATTTCTCTCCATCTAGACTGATCTACAGTGACTATAAATAGAAACAACTTAATCATACTTGCATCACAAGTTTATGTGCTTACTTGAAAAATCAGGGCCACATTCAATCATACAAAAACTGAGTTTTAGCTGTTCATTAACTAATGTCTATTTAAACATTTCTGAACCTTGTTTTACAAAACTTCACATTTCTAATAACAGATTCACAAATTGTTTTTGTGTTTTAAGAGGCAATTTGCTTTTTAAATGTTTTGGGCAATGTTAATCATATATACTTATTCATATTTTTACTTTCCGTCAGTTTATCAGCAACCCCAAATGAAAAAAAAAAAAAAATTAAATTAAAAAAAAAAAAATAGCACGCTTCGATCAAGCAATGAAAGATAAATATAGATACACACAGAGAGAGAGAGAGAGAGAGAGAGAGCACTGACCTGACCAAAAACCCCAAAAGATTAGCGGTCTGGTGGTGGCGGAGCACTGCCGGGCTTGGAGCGAGCTTGGAGTCAGCGAGAGGGACAGAGGATAACAGGAAACAGCGTCGATGTAGAATGAATTGAGAATCTATTTCGTGATTGGGTTCTTTTATGGGAGCTAATTGAGAATCTATTTCTTGTTTTCTTTAATTTTCTTGAAACAGATTTGTGTCTTCTTTTTGTTCTGCTTCATTTCCGTGGCGTTAAGAGGTAGGAGAATGAGAATTTTGGAGTTTTGAAGCAGAGAATAGTAAATAAATTTTTGGAGTTGTTCAGGTCAGTTTTGAAACAGATTTGTGTGTTCCACAGCCCCAAATTTTTTAATTCAACTTTTTGAATTACAATTATACCCCCTTTTGTAGCCTATCCGGGCTCCTCCATTTCTTTTGAAATGGAGAGGATCCAAATGCCCAAATTTTACGTATAACAATTCCTTTCTATTATTATATAGTTTAAAAAAAAAAAGAAAAATACACATATTCCTTTCAAACAATTATCCAATTGACAATTTTCATATGTTCCTCGACTAACTACTAAAAAGTTGTTAATATTCTTTTCAACAACAAAAACACCTTAATAAAATAATTTTTTTAAAAAAAAAACTTAAATACTAGGGATGGCTCGGCCAACCCCTTGGCCAAATGAGACTGTTCAATTCTATCCACAACCAAGAGATGGATTATCTTAACCAAAAATCAGCTGGGTGAAAGTAATACTATATGTCATATTTGTATTTTTCAAAATTGATCATAATCTAATAATAATATATCATAAATTATCACTGGATCATAATCTAATAATAATATATCATAAATTTAATGGTAATTTTAAAAATTACATAAGTTTTGAAGGGACACAAAATGGACGTAAAGAGGACAAATAGCATTACAGCTTTACTCGTCTTGATGAGTGGTGATTTGTGTTGTAAAAGCTCCTCAATAATCTGTTAAGGTTCCGCATGTCTAAGTGGAAATCGAATTGGGGATAGGTAAACAGAGTCAATGTAACATTCGCAGCAGCAAATCACGGTTGAAAGTGTTCTATCGGTTACCGCTTTTACCCAAGATCAAGAGTTGTATTGTATGCATAATTATTGCAACAGATCTCATGGTGAGAGAAAAAAAATAATGAAAAAAGAAAAAGAAAAAAAAAGAGTACATATATAAAGGAGTAATGGTTCACGTCTAATTTACTTGCCCAACTTTGTCAAATTGGTCCCAAAAAAAAAATTAGTATACTTGCTACGTTGGGCATGTTGGACAAAGTTGAGCAAGAGAGTTCGCGGGAAGCATTACTTTATATAAAGACATGGTTCTAGGAATGAGTACAGTCAGTATGACTCTCTTCTGTTTCCATTTTCCATGTCACAACTCAAAGATTGCCCCACATGAAAATCTACATTCTCTCTTTCTCTGATTGCTTTTCGTTATATTTTTTTTGTTTCAACTTCTCTCCAAATAGTTGTCAATGGCGTGCTGTTGGACTTTTCAAACCACCCAAGTTCTCAGGATAGGAACCCTTCTCCAAATAGTTGTCAAATGGCCAAGGGTGTTCGGCCACCCCTGGTTTTTACGTTTTTTTTTAAGTTTTTCTCTTCTTTTTTATTTTTATTTTTAATTTTTTTAATTATAGGGGTATTTTTGTCTTTTTAAAAAAACCTTGAAGTCCATTTTTGTCTCTTTCCTAACCTACTGGTATATTTAGGAGTGGATCTTTGTTGCGTGGGTATGATAGGATAAGGCCAAGGGACTGGTTTCGGACCTTTTAATGCAAGTTTTGTGGGCCTGGCGACCCAATTCCCAATAGTTTTTAACACCGTAAATTGAATTAATTTGTCACTAGGTTAATATGACATACAAAATTTAAATTAAGAGAAAAGTCCACATACCCTCCCCCAAAACTACCGCATGATTGACAATGTTCTCTTAAACTTTAGATTGTAACAATGTCTCTCCCAAACTATCAAAACTTGTCAATGTCCTTCAATGGTTTAGCCACTCCCAAACAATGGCTCGAGTTGGCTTAGCCACCCCTATGAGTTTTGGGGGTAATTCGACAACCACCCCTTTTTTTTTCTTTCCCCTTTCTTGAATTTTTTTGACTTGTTGAAAAAAAAAGGGTTATTTTTGTTTTTTTGCTGACCTTATGGAAGATTGACAACTTTTGATAGTTTAAGGAGTGACATTGTCGGAGTTATTTAAAATTTATGGGGGTACATTGTCCATTTAGTGATAGTTTAATGTGAATATGTAGACTTTTCTCTTAAATTAAAGTTTCTTAATTAACTTGAAATAGTAATTTTCATTAGTAAATAAATTTCTCATAGTAATGGAAACTTATAGGCTATAGCCCATGATGCTTTTTGGTGAAGAAAATATCTGAAGAACATCGATGGGGTCTTTATATATTTATGTCATTGGGGAAAAAAATGCATGTTCCCGAAGGGAGCGCTCAACAACCGTATAGCTAGCTTATGCTTAGTGGCTAACAAATCAAATACAAAGTAAACTAGGCCATTCTAATAGGTTTCAAGTGCTTTTATAATATACATAGATTTTAATATGGACTATCTTTATATTACTTAAATAGGCAAAGGCAAAATTCTGATGGCTAATGGTTGTAAATGAGATATCTCAAAAGATGATGAATTTATAACCATAAAAAGATAACGCATTCTAATATATGAAATGCAGAGGGTTCCTCAAGAACCACGATCAATCAAAGACGAGCCACTGGTACAACTTACATGGGATTGGGATCCCCTCTTACTACGGTGTCCGAATAAAATAAAAATTTAGGCAGATTAAAGGAGAGGTGTTACGGGCAAACGAGTTCATCATTTTAAGATATTCAAAACAAGTGGGTCTAGCATGCTACCTTTTTAATAGGTAATATTTTTCAAACTGTTTGATGCAAAGAACGGCATGAATTCACATAATTTGAAAATCTACAATTTTTTAAATTCTTTATTTACTAATTTTCCCAACATTTAGGAAATAGAACAAATTTTAAAAAAGCTGTTTTTTTTTTTTTAATTGAATGTAAAAAAGCTGTTGTTGAAGCTCTTACTTAGAACCCATAACCATAAAGGACGGCTTGAATGTAATGGAGATTGTACAATGTCATATTTTGGGTGTTGTTACAAGGTCACGAAATTCCATTCTAATCACACCCTTCATTTTCAAATATACTATGACAATGTGTCAAGACATTACATTATGGTTTACTTACACACACATCAGACCCAAAACTTTCTAGGGTGACTTTAAATATTGTTTTAACATTCTATGGCTCCAAACTTTCAAAGAAACAGTTGTTCAAATTGTTTGTCGGCTTCCCACATTCAAAAATAAAAGTTCATGAATATCAACAATATTTTCTCCAAATGACAAGGATTGGTCCAAATCCAATATGCCAAATTCACAAAGCAAGGGATTACTAGTAAAGAACGAAGAATAGCATATCTTCTCAAACTTAAAATTTAAAATTTTCATTGGTCGAGTATGAGAAAATAGAATCGAACATGGAAAATTTATGTAATAAGGAGAGTTATCTTAAAAAAAAAAAAAATCTTATTTGCTACACATAAATATTAAGCATCTTTGCGCTATCAAATATATATGAGAAAACTAATTGTCTCCTTGAGTGGGGATGTAATAAATCAAAAGACTTGCATATAAATTAATTTGTACTTAAAATTGAGATGATTGACTTGATTCATTTGATTGATTCGAATTTTCTTCACCACCTGTGACAGTTTCCTCTAGTGATGATAGGAAAGGCTTGGAAGGCATTTGTAAGTATTCAACTTCTCCTTCAAGCATTTGTACGACTTTGTTCATTGAAGGGCGATCACTAGGCTTCATCTGTATACACCATAATGCAACAATGATCATCTTCTTGCCTATTTTCTTTTCCTCCTCTGTGGCATCTTCCATTTCTACGTCGTTTCCGTTGTGCAATTGGTCATAGACCCAAGTAGGGAAGTATATTTGGCTTGAGTGTTCTGCAGATGCATTTATGTTCCTTCTTCTACCGGCCATTTCCATCAATAACATTCCAAAACTATAAACATCAGCTTTGTATGAGACGCCTCCAATGTTTTTGTAGAACAACTCAGGAGCCATGTATCCTAATGTCCCTCTTGCAGCAGTCAAAGAAACAATGCTGGTTATATTACTGGATACAATTTTGCTAGTCCAAAGTCAGAAACCTTGGGAGTAAAATTCTCATCAAGAAGAATGTTGTGAGGCTTGATATCAAAATGTAAAATCTGCATGTCACATCCTTGATGTAAATATTCAACCCCACGAGCCACTCCTAGAGCTATTTCATACATTTTATCATAGCTTAGGAGCGTGCATACTTCTGACAAAAATATATATTTATTCAGGGAACCATTAGGCATGAACTCATATACAAGAGCCCGTTTTGATCCTTCAACGCAAAAACCAATAAGTTGCACTACATTAACATGGTGAATCCTTCCAATGGTTGCAACTTCGCTTATAAAATCTTGTCCGTTAGCTTTGGACTTACCTAACATCTTTATAGCCACAAGACGACCACTTCGAAGCGTTCCTTTAAATACAGTACCATAACCTCCTTCACCCAACTTGTCCTTGAAACTTTTGGTAATTTTCTTAATTTCAGAATAAGAGTATCTTATTGGCATGAGGTTATTGTGACTTTGTAGAAATTCTTCAACAACATCATACATTGATAAATGCCTCCTATGCCATTTATATATCAAGAATGCAATCACAAATGGAGTCCCCAATATCATTTTTGCTACTTGGAATAATCCTATGGAAGAACATCACCAAAATGGATTGTAAGCCAACACATGTTGTTGCATTATTGTAGTAAATGCTTTTTTTTTTTTTTTAAAGTATAGTTACAGAAGTAACTTTTGTTGTGAGTAACTTCTGAGTGTTATGTCCTACATTAAGAAATTATAAAGGAAAAGAGTAGTTAATATATCTAAGTGGACCCAAACTTATTAGTTTAGGCTTTTGGGTTATAGTGGTGTCCAAATATGTATATTAATGTATTCTTGGTAAAACTCTTGTACGTTTATCTCCGGATGAGTGTCTGGACACGTCTGGTTTAGAATTGAGTTGTGTTCTATGGCTGCTTTGGAGTAACTCTTGTACACGTGATACTCTTGAAAATGTAAAAAGACTCACAAGCGAGGAGAGTTGGACTAATGTGGGGAGACTTACAAGTGAGGGGAAGATTGTTGTGAGTAATTTGTGAGTGTTGTGTCCTATATTGAGAAATCATGAAGGAAAAGAATAATTAATATACTTAAGTTGACCCAAGCCCATTAGCTTAGGCTTTTGGGCTATAATGGTGTCCAAATATGTATATTAATGTATTCTTGGTAAAAACTCCTGACTGTTTATCTCCCTAACAATTTTTAGATCGTAGTAATTAAGTACAATACTTGTTATCTTTTTCGAGTAATAATTAATATTTTCATTATGGTCGTATGTTTAATTCATGCTTAATTTAAAGTGTAAAGAATGATCTGCTAAAAAGGAAAAAAAATTAAAGAAGATCAAAGGAGAGAAGGTTCTTACCGTAGTCGATGGTCATGAACGTTAGAAAATTGCAAGGATCTGCAAGAAGTATGAAAAAAAAAAAATTAATTAATAAAATTGCATGCCTAAACAAATCTCACCTAGGGCCATGCTTAAGAAGAAATAAATGCAACACTAAAAACCTCTTGACTTTATGTGTCTGGGCTTTGAATTAGATTGAGCTCGAATCTATACCTTATCAACGGCCTTAAGCTAAAGCTAGTTGTAGGATGAATTATTTACTTACCGAGGCTTTCAATACTTACCCTTTCTAGCAATCTTATCAAGGAAACAGTAGGGGAAGGCAAAGAGAATTTTTTTTATTCAAGATAGGAAGCTATTTTCTTAAGAAATCTAAGCTATTTGTCATTGTCCTCATTGTTTCAGAAATTCAAAGAAAAACTAAAAGTTTGAGATCAACTGTTTCTCAAGCACATGATTATCCTCTACTTGCTTCATATCATCATCAAGGACAATCGATCCATTTCTATGTCATTCTACACTATCCTGCAAATAACTTTTGAGATTAAAACATCACCTCTTCGATATAGCTGATAAAAAGAATAGGGGTATGGCTCATATGGATCTTGTTGCAAATCTTGCGATCGTAGTTGATTAAATACTGTTTTGACAAAGAAAAGAATAACACGTATCAGTGTTTGGAAACATAGAATTAAAACTCAGCATTTCTTTTAAAGTTGAAAATATAGTATTTGTCGTATTTTATTATGTAAACATCAGTAATAACATCACATTGCAAGGAATCATCTGCTTATAAAAAAAGGAAAAAGAAAAGAAAAGAAAAAGATAATCAAAATCAAAAGAGAGATATAGGTTCTTACAGAGAAACGCTGGTACTGCTAGTATTTCCACAATAACTACAACATGAACAAAAAAACGAAAAAAAAATTATTAATTAATCAAAAAGGTGACTTGAAGAATTTTAATAATCTATGACCTCATAGAATTGCATAAACAACTTTCCGCTTGGGTCATGCTTAACAATAAACATAAACAGGGCGGAGCTGTGTACATGGTGGGGGACCTTGGCACCCCAAAGCATTCTAAAAATTGATTTTCAGTCTTTTAAAAATTTTATTTTATAAGTATTGCACCCCTCAAACAATAATTTCTTTCCCCACACTAACAAATTGGCCCCTCCGTCAACTCAACTCAAATTTTCTTCATGTTTAAAATGGGCATTTTGTTTCATCGAGTCAACTCGAATCTTCTCCTTGAGTTGGCTGTATTTTTTTTTTTGCTAAAAACTTAACTTACATATTGGGCATATAAAAAAACAAATTTTTCCTTCTTCTAACAAATCTATTGTTATCAAAATGGACCTACATACGTAATTTTCTTGAATTTTTATTATTTTATATTGTACAATTTTAGACTTGCAGCAAGCTATTTAGTCTCAATTCTCAAAACCTCTTTACGCAATCTCCAATCTCCCCCCCAACCCTTGATTTACAATTTTTTTTTTTTAATTTTATGCCTAGAAAATTGTATTTGAAAGCGAAATTATTTTTAAAGATGATTGAATAGACATGTAATTTTTGTATTAAGTTATGACTTATAATTTAGTATGAAATTAAGTATAAAACTTGTTTGCTTTTATTTTACATAAACGCAAACACACTTTTTTTTTTTTGTTGATAAATATATGTATTTGTGTATTTATTTATTCACATAAGTTTGGACCCCCCATAAAAAAAATAAATAAATAAAAAATAATAATAATAAAAATCCTAGCTCTGCCCCTAAACATAATTAACTCTACACTTTAGTTCTTAGAATTATATCGTACGTATTTAATTCTCATCATGATCGTATTTCATTGTGTTATTCTATTAGATATATAGAAACCTTACTTGTGTATATGCCATGTAGTATGTCACGGATTCCTGGTTTGCCTGCTTGGGCTGACAAAGAAAAGAATAACATCAGCGTTTGGAATTTTAATTAGAAATAGAAATCAAGTTAATTATTACAATGCTAAACTAGCTAGAATGAATATCATATTACATAGGCATGCATGGTATGGGGTATGCATGAATGGTTAGCGAGAAATCCAAGAATTAAGAAACGAAAGAAATAGGCAAAAGCAAAAAAATGTAACATAATTAATTAGAAATTGCAAGTATTATATGCCTTTTTTCTCGCATGCATTCTTCTATATACGCACCATCTGGACGGCAAGTAACATGGTTCGCCTCATCGACGTAGCAATAGCGATCTCTGCAGCTTCCACAATAAGCTCGGTACCAGGAAAGCTCAAAACCCCATAGCAATTTATTGTAGAAGTCTCTACAGGAAATATTTCTCCAGTCATCATAATATCGATCTGATGACGATGTGAGAGATATTTGCTCTACTTGGCACAAGTCCCCCAAATCCACTGCACTATCATAGAATACTACATATCTATAGTACCTCTTGGAAGAATACACTCCATCCTCAATATTGCAAGCATAAATGTTATGATAATAGTGAAAATCCATTGGCTTTTCACATTTCACGAAAATCATATGGTTTGATCTTGTTTGATATGGATCTCCTGAACTGAAATTATTGTCGTGTAGAGAATAACGAGGGATGAAGGAAGACTCATTAGCGTTTCCAATAATATATGGGTCTACAACTCGGATTGTGTAGTCGATGTAATTGATTTGTTGTACGTAGTATCTTCCATGATATAAGTATAACACCGTTTGGGTTTGGTTGTTCTCACATGAAAGATTATATCTTGGATCGCCACAGTTTCCTGGATCGCTCGTTAATCGAAACGGATAGCTTATGTTGTGAATATTGCCGCAAGAAGAAGCAGGACAGTGATGAGTATCCTCAGCAGTACTAGTGCAAGTTTGATGAATAAGGACAAGAACAAGAAGGGCCGTGAGTCCAGTAGGGGAGAGCATTCCTCTTGCCATGGAGAGAAAGATAGAGAGAGCTTCCACAATCCACAGCGAAGCCTGTAGACAAAGGCCATTTTTAAGGCATAAGCACGTACGTCATATATTGAAAATAGGCCCTTTTTAACTTACAAGGAAAGAGGCCTGGACTACCCTGCTTTTGCGATATAGAAATACTGGTTAGCATTTTTTAGTAGCATTCACTTTGTTCTGTTTTTTTTTTTTTTAAAAAGAACAAAAAAAAAAAAGTTGAATGTGAATGTGTCACATAAATAAAAGTGCTAAAAAAATACTACCAAAAATACAGAACCGCATTTCTCTTTTTCTTTATGATTACAATGGAAGTCCAATATGCTTTTACTATTATAATAAATTAAAGGTAAAGTCCACATATCCTTCAAATTACCACTCAAGTGACAATGTCTCCTCAAACTTTTCATTGGGACAGTGTCTTCTCAAACTACTAAAACTTGTTAATGTCCCCCAATGAATAAAAATATCATTAATAAAATAAAATAAAATTCTAATTTTTAAAAATAAAAGTAAAAACTAAAAAAATGAAACAAAAATTTTAAAAAAAAAAATTGAAAAAAAAAACTACACCCAAATGGCCAAAAAAAAAAAAAATTATCCATTGAGTGGTAGTTTGAGGAGTACGTAGACTTTCCATAAAATTAAAAAGATCCCATTTAGACTCTTCCCCTTAAGCTAATCTTCACCTTCATCTACTCCATCTGCTATACCAAATATGACTTTAGGTACATAACATAAAATAGAAAATCTAAAGAACGACAGTAATTTGATGGTTGATGTTGATTGTCCAACATTTTTTTTGTATTTCCACGTCATATTTTATTGCATGCTATTGGTCCTAATAAAAATGAGAAATCTTACATTTTCAATTTTTTTATTCAACTCCATCAAACTTTGTATATGTAGACAAAGATAGGCCCCGTAAATGTAAAATGAAACTCTTTGAAAAACTTTGTATATGGGGCTCATCTTTGTCCACATATACAAAATTTGATGGAGTTGGACATGTAAACAAAGAAGTTGGATGTGAGAACCGAATGGGTGAAGTAATTAATAGTGTAGTGGGGGAACCTGATTCAATTTGGGTGTGAATTATGAGATGCAATTATACAACATAGAAAAGCAAGATTACCAAGTTACATCGTTGAGTAGCGCTGCTCAGACAAAAAGAATGAATTAATGGGTACCATGTAGCACTGCTCAGGATAACAAAAAAAAAAAAGAAAAGAAAAAGAGTAATATGTTATTCTTCACATTTTTTTTTTTTTGTTTTTTTTTTATTCTTTTAAGTGATTGAAATGGAAAGTCTCTTAAAAGATTTCACGTCAATCGACACGAAATGAGTGTGTTTTTCTTTTCTTTTTTTTTAAAAGAATGTTTAGACAGACGATACCATTAGTGAAGGATATATATATGCAGTTTAGACAGGCAATAGCATCTAAGACTAAGAAGTATATATGGATCAACGCTTGCAATCAAAATGAAATTCTTCAAGGAACATTCATAACTTGGATATACTGTAACATGTCTGAGACAGCAATGACAAGCTCACCTGATTTAGACCATGTTTGTGTTCGCTTTTAGGTTCCAAAAGGCACTTTTAACCAAGAAAATGGTCGTTTGGGTTTCTTTTCAAGAGTGCAGATTGTCTGTGGAGAAGAATGTGTACAGAGAGAGAGAGTGCAGATTGTCTGTGGAGAAGAATGTGTACAGAGAGAGAGAGAGAGAGAGGAGAGAGAGGAGGGTTATAGAAAGCTTGAAAGTGAGGAGAGGGGTGTTGTTGAAAATGTTAGTTGTTGATTTTCAATAAATTGAGAAAAACATTACATAAGGTCTCTTTCAACCCACGTGACACCTGCAAATGAAATAATGGAGGTCAGGTACTGTGAAAGGGTTGACTTGATAGGACGATTTTTCCTTCTTTTTTTTTTTTTTTTTTTTTATTTTTATTTATTTATGAATATATTGTGAACTTAAATAGAAGAATAGCCTTTGAGGAAAAGAAACCATCGGCCCAACAATCCTTGAGAAGTTCACCCGAAGTAATTTACTTGTCATTACTTGAACAAAGTGAGATCGAGGTAATCAGTGGAGAAAGCCCAAGCATTTAAGAGGCTGAGAGCCATTCCTTGTTCTTGTTTGTGGCCTGAGGGATATTTGCATAGAAACAATGGTAATCTCATACTTGTTCTTGTTTGTGGCTTTCATCATAGACCATGGAAATGCCCAAAATTTGTGTGCTGATGAATCACGTTGCGGACGCCATGGCCCAGCCATCCGATTTCCCTTCCGACTTAACACCCAGCCAGACCACTGTGGCTATCCCGGGTTTAATCTCTCCTGCATTGATAGAAAACATACGGTGCTCGAGCTGCCGATTTCAGTGAAGCTCTTTGTCAAAAAGATTGACTACAAATCTCAGGCAATTCAATTATATGATCCAGATAATTGCTTCCCAAGGCAGCTTCGGGGACTCAATTTATCTTCCTCGCCTTTCCAATTCAAAGTAGGATACTCTCGTTATGACCTTCAAGACTATGCCTTATTCAATTGTCCCCCAAGATCAGAAGAAATGGATTACGATCTGATCTCTTGTCTTAGTAGCCCTACCTACCAAGTTTATCCTGCGACTGACGTCACGGTGTCCCTCATATCTTGTACAAAGATGTATAATCTTCGATCTATTCCAAATGGGATAATACTCTATCACGATAAATTTCTTCAATTGAAGTGGTCCACTCCAGAGTACTGCACAGACTGTGAAGTGATCAAAGGCAAGAGATGTGTGAAGATCAGTAATAGCAGTGGATCAGAAACTCGGTGCATTTCTACGGAGAGCATTTCTAAAGGTATTCTATCTATCTATCTAATTATCTCATGCACCTGAAATCCATAACCAATTTTTGCATGAATTTTCCATTTAGAAATCCGATTGAAACAACAATTGAGAGAGAGAGAGAGAGAGAGAGAGAGAGTACCGGGTTAAAGACGTGGTTCGGTGAAAGAGGGACTCGACAGCACATAGCAGTTTCCATGGCCGCTCTCTCTGTCTCTCTTTTCCACCGCAACCTCCTCCTACCGATCCATCACTCTGATTTTCTATTCCTTTCTAACGAAATTTTATATATTTTTGTTTTTTCCAATTGAAGAAATGAAAGGGAAAATAGAAGAATTAACAAATGTGGTGGGGGGGGGGGAGGAGTATCGAGTATGTGCGTGTAAAAAGCACAGAGGAAGATGTGTGCTAACAAATGGACCGCCAAACGTTCATTTTAAGTCGCTAATTTGTTGACACGTCATTTACCCAGGAGAGGCTGTGTTTTGATCCTAGAATGGTTGGAATCAGGCCTACAACTTGGCTCTCCCTTTATTTTTTAGACGAACAGTTATTTATTTTTTGAAATGTATAACATACTAATGAGAAGGCAGATTGTGTTATATATTTGCAGGTGCATTAATACCAAAGCCAGCGATTGCTGGTGAGTAGTCTACTGGATATTTGATTTGAAATTCTTCTTATTGCGAAAATCGATGGAAGTTATTGATTCATAAATGTTTATCATGCAGGTATCGTCTTCGGTTCATTTCTCATACTGCTATCTATCTTTGCTCTTTACCGTTTTTATACTTATGATAAAGCAGAAAAAGAACATCAAGTGAAGATTGAAAAGTTTTTGGATGATTACAGAAATTTCAGACCTACAAGATACTTGTATGCCGATATTAAAAGAATTACAAATCAATTTACTGAAAAGTTAGGTGAAGGAGCATATGGAACAGTATTCAAAGGAGAGCTTTCCAATGAAATTCATGTTGCAGTGAAGATCCTAAATACTTCCATGGGAAATGGGGAAGAATTCATAAATGAAGTAGGAACAATGGGTAGAATCCATCATGTTAATGTGGTTCGCTTGGTTGGTTTCTGTGCTGATGGATTTAAACGAGCTTTAGTTTATGAGTTTTTACCAAATGATTCACTAGAGAAGTTCATATCTTCAATGGCTGCCAAGAACCGTATCCTTCATTGGGATAAGCTGCAAGATATTGCTTTTGGCGTAGCGAAAGGAATTGAATATCTTCACCAAGGATGTGACCAACAAATCCTTCATTTTGATATCAAACCTCACAATGTTTTGCTAGACCAGAACTTCAATCCAAAAATTTCTGATTTTGGTCTTGCCAAGTTGTGTTCAAAGGATCAAAGTGCAGTTTTCATGACCACAGCTAGGGGGACTATGGGTTACATTGCACCTGAAGTGTTCTCTAGAAATTTTGGAAATGTGTCTTCAAAAGCAGATGTTTATAGCTTTGGAATATTGTTACTTGAAATAGTTGGAGGGAGGAAAAATGTTGATGTGATAGTAGAGAACACTAGTGAAATCTACTTTCCAAAATGGATCTACAATCTCTTAGAACAAAAGGAAGACATACGAATCTTTGTTGAGGATGTTGGGGATGCTAAAATTGCAAAGAAACTTGCAATTGTAGGACTCTGGTGCATCCAATGGCACCCAATAGATCGTCCGTCCATAAAAGATGTAGTTCAAATGTTGGAAGGAGAAGGAGATAAATTAACTATGCCTCCTAATCCATTTGCCTCTGCACGTCCTGTAAAAATTAATGCAAATATGCCCATAAAGCATCTAAACCATGAGTTGGAGGTCATCCTAGAATCAGAATAATTGTATGTAAACTTGGTTGTATGTGCAAGTTTTGTTTATATTTTCTTGTGTTGGTATGCAGTCATTTTCTTGTATGCTCTATGGTTGGGCTAAGTAAATTTTTATGCTTAATATGCAAAGCCAATCCTTCTATACTCTCAATTTTAAAGCATTTTTAGTGAACTATCCGAAACAAAATTATTGCACTTACAATAATATAAATATAACTGATTTTTTTTCAAAAAATTAAAAAATAATACAAAGTTATTCACGACAACTTGTAAGTTGTTGCAAATAACTTATTATCCGTAACGACTACCTAAGTCATTGTGGATGACTTTTTTATCCACAATGACTTTATAAGTCGTAAAGAACAATTAATTATTAGTGACGACATGTCCTTATATTTTTCTTGACGATCTTTAATGTTATTTGGGACAATATAAAAGTTGTCGTGAATAACCTTTTATGACGAAGCAATAACAACAACTTAGTAGCGACGAGCTGTTGTTGCTATAACTCATTTGTAACGACATTTAGACTTTTAGCGATAACTTTTTATCGTCATTAAAGACTAAAATTCGGTGATAAGCTCAAATTCAACTCGTGTTTGAAATAAAGTTAAATGAGTCAAACTTAAACATTCAATACTCTATTTAACTTGACTCAAAAGACTTAAAACTTGACCGATGACATGTGAAGGGACTAGATTACTAGCTAGGCTATGTTTGTTAACCCCCTTTTCCCCTTCTCCTTTTTTTTCCCCCCCCCTCAAAATCAACACCACTTTTAATATTCCATCAATCACTTTTTAATAATTTTTTATACATTTTATATCACATCATTCACTTTTTATTACTATTCAAATAAAAAACTCACTAAAAAACAAACTTTTTCACTTTTCCATACAAAAAATTTATAACATTCTTCCTACTTTACATCACATCATTCAGTTCTATTACTATTCAAAACACAAAAAAAAACGCTAAAAATTTTAACAAACACAACCTAAAACCCTTATTTTCCACTCTAGAGACTAGAATATAAGGTCATCAAGGGCTTATTTGGCAAAAGACTAGATTTTACTGTTCATGGACTTTAATTTTCTCAAAAAAAAAAAAAAAATGAACTTTTTATATTACATCAACTACTTTTTTCATTTTTTATATCACATCAAACACTTTTTATTACCATTCAAATAAAATACTCACTAAAAAACAAAAAATTTCACTTTTTTCATACAAAAAAATTTACAACATTCATTCTACTTTGTATCACATCAAAAGTCAATAATCCCTCGACCAAAATCTAAGCCTTTGCCAAACAGGCTCAAAGGTACTGCCAGCCCCATCTCGAAACCTTTCCCCTTTTTCCTATCTATCTTAAAATAAAAAAGGAACTACCGAACAAAAAGAAACTAGAGGCCATCGTCTAGTCAACTAGTCAACTAGAGACAAAAACAAAAACAACTCTATAGAAAGTTAGAAACTAAAAAACTAAAGTCTTCAGTTTAAGATTCCGTTTGGTTTACGGAATAGGTCCATGAATAGAATGACTATTCTTATGGAATAGTTATTCCTTTATTTGGTAAGAGTTTATTCATAGGAATAGTTATTCCCATAGGAATACTTATTCCCTTACGAAGAGGAATATGTATTCCTTTTAAAAATGAGAGGAATACTTATTCCTTTCCTACATGAATGGAATTATTGCTGCCTATTCACCTAAAAGCCCTCACACTTTAACATCAATTTTTATTTTATTTTATTTTTTTTATTTGTGCATATCATTTTGTAGTGTTATGGCAAAGGCAAAATAATGTGCCAAAAAAAATAAACTACGAACTTTTTTTAAAAAAATTTGATAGTTTTTTTTTTAAAAAAAAGTTATAGTATAACGGTTTTTGTTTAAAAAATAAAGAAGAAAATGTCCTTAAATTATATTTGTATTTTAAGGATGTTTTAGAAAATTTGATTACAATATGATTCCATTCACCAGCGTATTCCACTATACCAAAACGAAAGAAAATCTATTCAGTGTTCTATTCCATCGTTATAACCAAACTAAAGAATAAAAATAAGTATTAAATTCCACCTTCTTCTATTCCAAGGAATAACTATTCTTTTTTCTAATAGAATAGTCATTCCGCAAACCAAATGAGGCCTAAATGTTTGTATTCGTAGTCAAGTCTTCTTTACATTATCTTTACTTTATTGAAGAAAAATATCCCCGTGGATCAATGCAAACAATGATCAATTGAGATAACGGAATCACTTACTAAAAAAAAAAAAAACAATTGAGATAATGGAATCCGTGGGATTCAGTCTTATCGAGTCATGCTACCGTCTGTGACGGACGCCTAGCGTCTGTTATGGACGAAAAAAAAAAAAGAAAAAATAAAAAAATGAACTTTTTTTTATTAAAAAATATGCTTAAATTTATTTGATTCCCATTTTTTTTTTATCCAAGGTTATGAAATGGGGATGAGATAAGTCTGAACCTGTTTTTTGTTAAAAAAAATATTTTTTTTATTTTTTTATCCCGATAAAAATAGCAAAAAATATTTTTTTAACAAAAAACAGGTTCAGGCTTATCTCATCTCTATTTCATAACCTTAGAGAAAAAAAAAATGAAAATTAGACAAATTTAAACCTGTTTTTTAATAGAAAAAAGTAACTTTTTTGATTTTTGATTTTTTTTAAAAAGCAAAAACGGACGCTCTGACGCCAAGCTCTACTCTTCTAAAAATGCAGCTAAAACATAGAAATAGCGGAGTTTTAGTGAATGATGCTAAAACATAGAAACAAAAAAGAAAAAAAAGAAAAAAAAAAGCGGTGTATTCTAAAACCACTGAAACTGAGAGATCTATTTTCGGTAATAATATTCAATGCTTTATGAATCGCCGTATTCTTTTTTTAAATGACATTTTCTAAAAACACAATTATTTTTTACAGAAATAGTGACGTTTTCATAAATGCAGCTATTTTTGAAAAATAATGACATTATAAAAAATGCCGTTTATTTTTGGTAAAGCACTACTGTATTAATTTATTTTTATCCAGTTTGTTTATTATTATTATTATTATAAGTTGAATGTTAGGTATAAAAAAATTATAAAACCAATAACCAATGCAAATTATACATGCAATAGAATGTTAGGTATAAAAAGAATATCATATAATTAAGTCATATCACAAAATTTCAGCTCCCAAAAAATACTACTGTTTACCTGGAAAATAAATTGCTTGCACAATCTCGATTAGGAAGATGAGTAAAGTCACGTAGAGTTGATGGATTATAAATTTCAACTCAATTTTGTTTTTTTATCTTGTTTTTTTTTTTTTCGTACATGATCGTGTGTGTTATGATCTTCGTAACAGTCAAGCTGCTTAAACTAAGAAGAACAAAATATGCATATCCACTCATGGTTGGGTGTAATATTTTTTATTATTAAAAAAAAAAAATGGCTTGCAGTAGAAAGTGTGATAGTCGAGATGACCGAACCACCCCTTTTAACTACAAAGATGGTTTGGCCACCTCAAAATTTGTCATTAGGATGGCCAAATTGTCCTCGTAGCCAATGGGCTTCTTTTTATTTACCTTCACATTCTGGACGTTAATTTTAAATGAACGCTCCAAATTCATGCGAGGAAAAATCATGGCTGGGTGTGCATTGTATATGTGTGCAACACTTGTCCTAAATCAAGGCACCCAACTCAAGCCTTCATCAAATAGCTCATACCAAAGTGGAAGGCCTTTTTAGGGCTTACGATTGATATGTCCAACAACAATGAAAAAGGGTCACTTAATTACCTTCATCTGTCCAATTCTGCTAGGTCCCATCAATTTTTCTTTTTCAATATTCCATGGTATATGCAAGTTTTATTTCTTAACTTTGGTATCTCTTTAACTTTTTTCCAACAAGTCTTTTTGAATTTTAGAGCAAGAAGCAAAATCACTAGAAACCTTTCTTTGTATTTATGGATAAGTAATTCATTTTCAAATATAGTTGGGACACTTTCCCTCGATTAATAGGTAAAAAAATAGCCACTAGTGATTCCGCTTCTTACTTATGAACTCAAATGTAAGCAAAACGTGCTACGCTGTTGTTATTTTTCAATTTGATGTCGCCTGGTTAGTCAAGGTGTGTGCATTTGTCCATGAGGTTAGGATTTTTATTTATTTATTTATTTATTACATTATCCTAACCATCATTGTTTGTGTTGATTCTCAGGGAAATTTTGCTTCAATCAACTAGTGAGTCAGAGCAGACAAAAATAGATCATAAAAAAGAAAACAGTAGTAAAAAGTGAATTGCATAATTCAAAAGAAAACGTTAGTTGATTTGTGAAGAAAAAGATAGTGGGACTAGTAAAAGTATAAAAGAAAACAGTAGTAGAAAGTGGATTGCATAATTCAAAAGAAAACATTAGTTGATTTGTGAAGAAAAAGGTAGTGAGACTAGTAAAAGCATAAAAGAAAACAGTAGTAGAAAGTGGATTGCATAATTCAAAAGAAATGCTAGTTGATTCATGAAGAAAAAGATATTGGACTAGTAAAAGTACAAAAGAAAACAGTACTAGTGTTGATTGCATAATTCAAAAGAAAATACTTGCTAATTCATAAAGAAGAAGATAGTGGGACTAGTAAAGTAGGAAAAAAAAAATAGTACTAATAAGTGGATTGCATAATTCATGCCACTTGAATAACGCTTAAACCAAACCACACAATTACTTTGAGAATTGCACGTTAGTTTTCACATTTGTTTTGATTCTTATGGTCAATAAAAAATGCGAGATTTTAAAGCTCAATTTACAACATTTGATAGTTTTAAGAGAAAAGAGCAAAAGATTTGTTAGATGATGTTTTTAAAAAATAATGACATGGTAGGAAAATCATATATAAACTTTGATTTTTCTTTTATTTTTCAATATATAATTTGTCTATTCTATTTGATTTATTTTTTTATATATAACCAAATAAACCTATTTAGTTTCTTATTTTTGTGAAATAAAAGAGTTCCTCATTTTTATATACAAATTTTATTATAAAGGGTCACAATCAAACATAAAAAATAGCGTTAAATAACTATAACAAAATAATCACATAGCCTATTCTTGTATAAGCATAATAATATCCAAGAGTAACAACAACTCAATCCAATTTTTAATCCAAAAGGTTAATATTAAAAAATTCCAAAAGCAACAGCAAAGGAGGAAGGTAGGCACCAGACGTTCAGATTTGAGAGAGTTTTTTCGACGGCTCAAGGAAAAGGGAGAGTTGTTTGTAAGGATTGAAGATCAGGTTTAGCAAGCACACAAGAGGAGGTTTAACGCCTTATTAATAAAAACGTATGAGTAATGGAATTGTTAGTTTGAAGTGTTGCATCATTATTGTTTGATGAATGTTAGATATATAAAATTGAGAAATACTTAGTCTACAACAAGCATTTCTCTTTAAAATTATGGTATCTAAAATCTCAATTAAAATAAAGAAACCTTTTCCGAGGACAAGAAAATGTATGGAAAAGGCTTAAGCATCAACTAAAAATCCTTTTAAGAGATCAACTAGCATTTTTTATTTATTTATTTTTTAAATCAAATGGGACCTATTTTTTTAAATGAAAAGGTGAGCTCTATTTGATTTAAAAAAATTAAAAAAAAAATGCTAGTCGAACTCTTAAAAGGATTCATAGTTGATGTTCTAACACTCCTCAAAATATATTTCACCTCTCCATAAGGGAATCTAGATTCCCAAAAATCTTAAATTAATTAAGATTACCCTGATTCTTTTTTCCTTTTTTTTTTTTTTTTCCATTCAAAGATTTCCCCGATTCAATCGTTCCATAACACTCCTCAAAACACAAAAATAATTTTTATTTTTATATCACATTAAAAAAATTAAATCAAAATTAAAAACAATTTATCTTTAGTGACACTTATCAACTTAAAGGTAAGCAAAACGTGTTACACGATTGCTGATTTATCCAAAAAATGACACCTGCTTTTTCAATGCGTGCATGTGCAATACTTATCCATGAGATTAGGATTTTTCTTTTTCTTTTTTATTTATTATTTTTTATTTTACATTATCCCAACAATCGTTGTTTTGATCCTCGGGGACCTTTTGCTTGAATCAAGTAGCGAGGGGGAAGCAGACAAAAATAGAAAAGAAAACACTCATTAATTGAAGAAAAAGGTAGCTAGTGGGACAAATAAAAGTAGAAAGAACAAAATAAAGCAGTAGTAAGTGGGGACTGCATAATTCATCCATTTTTGATAATTTTGATTTACGTCCCGACCAAACCAAACCACACGTACAGTTACTTTGTGAATTGCATGTTATTTTTCACATTCGTTTCAATATATTCTTATAGTCAACATTTGATAGCCTTCAAAGATTAATAAAGCATAAAATAATTTGCAAAATGCATTATAATCAGTTTTTAGAGTAGATATGAAGGTTGGAAAATGAGAAAGGAAACGTATGGAGACTATTATGTATGCTTTAAAACCACTATTGATCACTCTTACATACTTATTCTTGAAGATAAATATATCTTTAATTAACAAAACTATTATTTTAAATTTATAGAAATTCAAACATCATCATTTTATAATTTTAGAGAATCCCAATTCTTGGTTTACACGCACATCAACTGGCATGAATTATTGCAAAGGCCCATCTACCGGTGCTTTCTTTTTCTGTTTTTGATAGGTCCCACTCCCTAGTTGATTGAAGAAAAAGGTCTCAAGGATCAACTGGCATGAATTATGCAAAGGCCCATCTACTAGTGCTTTCTTTTTTCTGTTTTTGATTGGTCCCACTCCCTAGTTGATTGAAGAAAAAGGTCCCAAGGATCAATTGGCATGAATTATGCAAAGGCCCATCTACTAGTGCTTTCTTTTTCTGTTTCTGATTGGTCCCACTCCCTAGTTGATTAAAGAAAAAGGTCTCAAGGATGAACTGGCATGAATTATGCAAAGTCCCATCAGCTAGTGCTTTTTTTTTTTCTTTTCTGTTTTTGATTGGTCCCACTCCCTAGTTGATTGAAGAAAAAGGTCTCAATAATGATCGACTGATTGGTCCCAATAATGATCGACGCAAACAATGATTCAGTCATATCACCCAAAGTGTGTTACGCCACACACACAAAAAGCAAAACGTAAAGCCATAATCACAACAACAAAAACAAAAAAACAAAAAAAAAAAAGAAAAGAAAGAAAAGCCAAAACGTAAAGCCCTGCTTGAAACAACAGTTCAATACAAAACCCCAAAAGACCAAATTATAGTGATTTGTAGCGAGATTATATGTATATACTTTTTTTAGATAATTGATACTGTTGCATTTCTTAATTTTCTATGAACTGAAGCATAAATTTGAGAATTATAATTTTTATTTTATTATAGTGAATTTATTGGATTTACCCATTGATTTTTCTCTGCACACTAAAGTTATGTTTGGTACGTGGAATGGCTATTCTTTGGAATAGTCCTTATTAAGAATGAAATGAGTAGAGTGAATTAGTTTTGGAATAACCATTCCAATGGCCATGATGGAATGACTATTCTTTCAATTGAAGGAATAATCATTCTTCTTAAATTAAAAAGAATGGTTATTTCCTCAATTAAAGAAATAACTATTCATTCATGGTCATCGGAATGATTATTTCAAGGCTAATGCATTACACTCATTCCATATTTGATAAAGGCTATTCTATGGAATAGTCATTCCTCATACCAAACATGTCCTAAAGGTTTTCTAGGTAATGTTCTTGTGCGTTTCTCTCTTGGTGTTTATCGCATGTAATATATATATATTTTTTTCTAAGCTAAAAGGGGGTCCAGGAAAGGGCCTTGTCGGGTCTGTTTTCTAACCGCGACTATATTAAAAACAAAAAACGTTGGAAAAAGATTGCCTATGTTTATTTACCAGCCTTTTCAAACATCAGTCTATAGGTTTAGCAATAATAGGTCAATCCTGCATTTTGTGTAATACGTTACACATTAATTAGCGTCGTTTTTAAAAATACTGCTAACCCTTTAACAGTAGCGGAGTTTAAAAGAACAATGCTAAAACATACAAAAACAAAAAACAAAAGAAGGGGATAAAGCAGTGTATTTTAAGAAAATGACATCCGGCAAGAGGCAAATTTTTTTTCTTTTTTTTTAATTTTGTCCTTTTCGGTTTTAAGGTTGTCAATTATTTGCTTATCTAAAAAAAATAAAAAAATCACTTAAAACATGTCATGTCGAGTAATATAAAATTAATGTAATAAATGAGTAGCAATAAATAGCATTACTGCTGCAATAACCATTTTCCTCTATTGGTGCTGGAATAAGTACTCAATATAAAAGGGGTTCTAGATATTAAAACTTGCACCTGCACAGTTGCTATTCTTGGAACAGATAGTGCAAAACTTTAGATAAAAGCATCTTTACCCATGTAACCATTCCAGGTAAAATTATACGAATTGAGATTGGGTGCAATATTTTTTATTATTAAATTTTTTTTTTTTAAAAAAAGGCTTGTAATAGAAAGTGTAATAGTTGAGATGGCCGAACACCCCTTTAACTACAAAGATTGTTCAGCCACCTCAAACTTTGTCATTGGGGTGACCCAATTGCCCTCGTAGCCAATGGGCTTCTTTTTATTTACGTCACAATCTGGACGTTAATTTCAAATGAACGGTCCAAATAAAAAAATCATGTGAGAAAAAAACATGGCTGGGTGTTCATTGTATATGTGTGCAACACTAGTCTTGCCTAACCATTTTATGGGCTATCCCCAACGAGAATGAGTAGGGTTGGGCTATGCGCATAAACCACACCTAAATCAAGGCATCCAACTCAAGCCTTCGTCAAATAGCCCATAAGTATGGCGGGCCATAGCTCATACCAAGTGTAAGGTCTTTTTTGGGCTTACGATTGATCTGTCCAACAACAATGAAAAAGGGTCACTTACCTTTATCTGTCCAACCAATCTCACCAACTTGGCAATGAGTGAAAATCAAATCAGTGGTTTCGTCGAAGAATTTGGCCTATTTGGACCTAAGTTTTAACATGCTCATCGGTCCAATTCCTTCCACTTTGGGCTTTAACTAATTTGAATTCCTTAGTGGTCAAGTAGGAAATTTTTGTTCTGTTTCATTATTTAAATAGACGTTTTTGTGCGATTATTGTTCATTTCATTTGATCAAAATTTGGCATTAAATGCAGCCAGATGACATCACGTCTCACCTAACCCCACAATTTGAGTGACACGTGGAGATGCAACTTTTGTTCGATCTAATTTGCATTAATGCTGTCATGCGACATCTCGTCCGCACCTAACCCCACACGTTGATTGACACGTAAAGATTCAATTTTAGTCCGATCAAACTCATTTTGGATGAAACAAAATTTGTGTTTGTTTGATTTGTTGCATGTGTTTGTTCGATTTTGTCGTAGGTTTCTTCCCATCTAACATGTCGAGATTATAAATTAGTTCGATCAAAATTTGTGTTTATTCAATTATGTCGAATGTTTCTTCACCATCTTTAACACATCGCAAACTTAATTCGTTCGATCAAATTATTTTCACTCAAATGAATCCCTCTTAGCTCCAAATTTTTTAAATTTGTGCATATGATCGTAAGTCGACCATAACTTTTGTTATAGGTGTAAGAATCGCGCATATTACACCAAGGATGAGGCTTCCATGCTGTAGTTTTTACTACAGCATGGAAGCTGTAGATATCTAAGGGCCCAAATCAATTGAAAAAAAATTTCAATTGATCTGAGCTCTTCATTTTTTTTACAGCTTGCATGCTGTAGTTTTTTTACAGCATGCAAGCCTGATCCTTACACTAATTCAAAAAGCACTTTCCGGCGTGCACACCATGGTCACTAACCACACTCAATAAGCACATTTTCAAGCTTAAAATTTATCGTTGTCACCTCCCAAACCTAATTTTCTCTCATACCCTTCATTATTTTGTTATTTCCTTAATAAACAAAACATGCATTTTATTTTCCTGGGCTTTTAACGAGAATCAACCAAATCAAAGTGAAAATGATAGCGTA